>JAZHYW010014998.1:0-244490 GCA_037355805.1 Ixodes ricinus | reverse complement strand
ACGTATTGCTGTTTGGGTAAGACTGTATCTATTTCGAACCTTGACCTTTCATTTATAGACGTTAGGTTATAGCAATTATTGTTTTAGTGTTTACCAACCTGCAACTGAGACACTCTATGTTTTTCTACGAGTCTGTTGTGTGAGCTGTCGGCATAGTACTAGTGTCGTCAACATAATAAATGCAGCTGTTGAAGGTACAGTTCATGCGTAACATTGAGGGGTACATCAGCGTGACCTCATTATGCCTGACCCAGTTTGAAGGCACGGAAGTTGTAGTGAACTAGCTAACTTAGCACAACAGAGTTACCGATCAGCATCCAGCGAAGTATCTTGGCAGTAGAGGCGGAAGTTTTAAACAATGAAATGCAACAGTTCAATTTCCTTTACAGCGAAGCTGTTGTTGTATACGCTTGTCGAATTTTCCGTGTCGTATATATCAGAAAAAAGAGTCAATGGTCAAATGTTCTTAAACATCAATTGCCATCACGTTCTAACAGCTTCGCAGGCCAAACATGCTGCAGCAAGGATGAGTTTCAACTGTTTCGTATCTTAATTCAGGATGTAGTAGGGATGAGTGTATCTCATTTGGCAACCGCTTAGTCTTAAACGCACTGGTTGTGAAATCCTCATGGACGGTCACATTGCAGTAGTGGCGGCAAAGTGAACGAAGAGCATGATTTCTTGACAGCCCTGTAAAGTTAGAGTATGAATCGTACGCTGTCAACCTTTTTTGTAGTTATGACGCTGACATAAAGCGTCTTGCAGATAACGCACTCGCGTAATCGAGAGTTTGGGGTATTTCCGTGCATAATAGTATATCCAAAGATCCCTACCTTGCGGTAATTCACCGTCAGTCCTTCGCTAAAAGTGCGATATGTAAGTCCTTCATTGGTCCGGTAACGTAAACCCCAGATGCATTACCTAAGGTGACATTATCGGTACCGCCAAAAGCCCCATACCGATTTACATCCACGATAGAAGCTAAAACAAGCTTGAGACAGAGCCAAGAGTAAAAATTATGTCCTCAAGAGTACGTTTTATTTTACTCGCTCTTCTCCTTTAAAAATTCAATTTATATGGTATAGAAATGGGGAAAAAATGCACTCGAGTACACTCCTTGGCAAATTTCTGCACTTTGATACCGGCCCTCTGACTGGGCGGAAGGGATGGCTCGCGCTTGTCCTGTGCACAACAGGCGAGCACACGACGATGATGACAGATCACGATAAGCCCCAGTGCGTCTTTGGCAGAACAGGTCTGCGTCGGCCGCCGCTAAGACAGAAGTCATTGTTGTCCTTCGTCCCCTTATGTATCTTCCTCAGTTTAATCTCAATTGTTATACATTACCAACATCGCTCATTTTAGCACTTAAGGGAAACCAGTACCTGGTTTACTCACTAGACATTTTAAACAAATTCTACCGCTTTGTAAATAATGCATTTTTTGCCAGCAGTATGCCAGCTTTTTCGTTCAATAAACCGAGTGCGAACCGAGAAGCTTGCATATGTTCACAAATATTCACCAGCAATAAACCGAAAACTTATATTCTGGCATAAAAACCGAAAAGTACGCCGAAAAGTCAAAATAATAAAAAACCGAAAACGCCAAACTCCGGCTGCAATGCCAGCGTCCTGTTTTGATCGCCAGTGCTGTTTTTCGCGCAGCACGTTTTGACCGCCGTTCTCTTCGGTCGCTGTGCCCTTTGACGCTGCGCTGTTTTGCGCTGCTGTGCTGTTTGTGCTTCTGTGCTGTTTTGACGCTGTGCTGTTTTGGCACGTGCTCTTCTGTCGCTCGATGCCGTTTTGACGCTGTGCTGTTTTACCAGTGCCATTTTGACGCGTGCTGTTTTGTCGCCGTGCTGTTTTGACGCTGTGCTGTTTTGACGCGTGCTGTTTGTGACTGTGCCGTTTTGTCGCGTGCTGTTTGTCGCGTGCTGTTTTGTCGCTGGTCTGTTTTTGTCATGGGTCAAGGAGCTCTTCACGCTGATACCGCTTCTCCTTTGCAAGCGCGTTCGTCCACGTAATAATCCAAATGTGGCTCACTTGGAACAGCCCTTTTGCCTTCACATCGCGGAGGTCAATAACCTCTTTGATGGCGTCTCGAAAGTCCGGGGCCGTGTAAGGCCTAGCGCTTAAGTCGGCGTGGAAAAAAATAGAATTCAACGTCAAGCTTCCGGTTGGAAAACGTGGAAGAATTATCTTGTAGTCAGAAGTACTGAGGCCAGGAGATACGCGGAATACTCGGCCAGTGGCCGATGCGATGTTTCCAGCAGAGGGCATGTTTGACGGGGCCGTATCGACGGCGTCTCCTTTCGAACTCCCGTCCACGCAGACACGATTTAACGGCTTGGGAACGACCGGAGATTTATATTTAGCTATCGCGTTCCACTCGTAAAGGCGAAGCTTAAGCGCTTTTTTACTCTTTAATGATGTCCAAAGAGTGGTTCGTATCGAATAGCGCTTCCTTATTCCAGCTTTTAACGTGGAAGGAAAAGCCGCGTCAACTGGTACTGTCAGCAGTGTTGATGCTGGGGACGACACGGCGTTATTCGATCCGAGCTGCTATTTGCACACCCCTATTATACATTCATATTGCTCGCCTCGTCTTCGCTGCATCAGGAGTGAATACGTACCCCGAAAAAACGCACATAGAAAAAAAGATTCATCAGGAAAAAACGCTTTATTTATAGATTGCTTCGTTTGTCTTGGAACAACCAACTAGATTACAAAGCGAACGCCAACAAACGAGGCAGGACAAAGGCCCCAACGACATCAACAGACGACGGCAGAAGCTTGTAAATAAGTAGTAAGAGGAATACGAGCAGGCCAAACGGAACACGCCTGAGGAAGCCGAAACACGCATAAAAAAGTAAGCCAGCGACGGCGGTAAAAGGCCGGCGTTTCGAAACAGGCCCCAGGGGGCGCTCGCGGGGAAAAAAAGAGGCTAGAGACTTTTTAGTGTTGTGTCGTTTACCCGCAGTCTCGGGGTTTTTTCAACCAGAAGAAAAACTCATGCTGCCAAAAACGTCTCCCTCTTCGCGGGGCCAAGAAGAAAGAAAAAATTGACCGCATCTCCACGTGGTGAATGATGTTGATTGGGGCGAAGCTCGGGTGGTGCTGATGATACTGATTTTGGTCATAGGTATTGACCCCGTAAGTGATGACGTCACAACATGGCGTCTGGGTCCAAACAAACGGTTGCTAGGGACGTTGCTATGGACTAATGCATGGAGACTCCACATGAGGCTAGGTTTTTGCTTACAAGTAACTAAACAATTTTTTGTAAGCAACCTAACTTCTTGATATCTAATTATGAAGATGTTCTTGTCGTCTCAGTGTCGTATCGCAACGATGCAAGCCATTTCTGAAGTCTTACACTCCGCTTTGCTTTGGTAGCAGACGACACGATAGATTTGCTGGCCTCGGTAAACGAGCGACAAAAGCAAGTGCATCACCATAACCGTAGAGGCCTCCGCAATGTGCGTTTTTTTTTCTGTGAACAACTTAACTTTGTTACGAGGGGTGAAAATGCAGTAAAATCAAACCACGTCATGCAGATCAGTTACGACGACGACCTGAAGTGCATTCATTACCGGCGTAGTGCAGGCCATCATGAGAAACAAATCGCACGCCGTCGAGGTAAGTCGTTTGTTATTATTATTATTGTGGTTGTCAGGTTATTAAAGAATTGCATGTCTATCGCGATTTCGCAGTATTTTGCTTTTTTTTCCCTTTGTATACATCAAATTCCGTGGATGTGCTCTTTTGGTGACGATCTTCATCAAACCCGCGATGCGAGTACAATCTGTAATAATTACTCACCTTATGTTTTTTATCCAGTTCTTTCGCGCTTTGGGGTCTTGCGGAAATCTGAAGAAACTGCAAGAATCTTCCTCCACGCGATGGTTACAACCAGGTATACGAAGCACCCTCGCATAGCGCGAGTCCGTAAACAAAATTTGGGATCTCAGCCGTTCGCCTGAAGTGCTTTTCTCACGGGTGCAATGCGATCTTTTAGCAGACGATCATCTCGATCGACGCCCGGACTTTCGATAAACCATATTTTGCATCGCACCCCACTATGAAATCTTATAAGTGTTTGAAACTCATTATATTTCAAACCAATGCGATGTCAGAATATCGTCTTTATTCACACGATGCAAACGACGGCCCCACTTGGCCGGCCGGCGTGCGGCAGACGGCATACTTCTTGTATTCGTCGTCTGCTGCAGGCATCTTGAGGACCGGAAGTTGCAGTCGTAAATATTTCAGAAACGAGCGATTACCGGCACACTTCTGTCGAAACATATATGACATTCAAGCTTTCTATATCTGTGATTTTTAGAAGTTTAAATCCTACTCCTGATTTTTGAACGGTCGGGGTTTCGTAGCGAAACCAAGCCACATGTATTTGTCCATAACAACGACCCTAGCAACGGTTTGTTTGGACCCATGACGTCACACTTACGGAGTCAATTGCTGCTTGGTTTC
This sequence comes from Ixodes ricinus, assembly GCA_037355805.1. Taxonomy (NCBI): domain Eukaryota; kingdom Metazoa; phylum Arthropoda; class Arachnida; order Ixodida; family Ixodidae; genus Ixodes; species Ixodes ricinus. Next base: position 240,000 of record JAZHYW010014998.1, on the reverse strand, counting down.
GGCGTTGACGCTTTGCCGCCGCTTCCCGAGCTCTCAACTCCGGGTCCGCTTGGCGCTTTTGACGCTGTGCAGCAGCTTCTCGCGCCCTGGTCTCCGGAGCAGCTTGCTGTCTACGTAGACGCTGAGGCGCTGCATGCCGAGCTTTTCGGTCCTTTTCATTCATGGCACTAGGAGAATGTGTGGTTTTCTTCTTTTTCTTTTTTAAGCAGACAGATGGGATGGCATCTCAAAACCCCCCACTCTTTTTTTTTCTTCTTTTTCTTTTTTCAAACTTTTTTTTTCATCTTTTTTTTCCAATTTTTTTTTGCCCTACACGAGCAGGTGAGCATGTGCTCACGTGCTCGTGAGCACGTGATCTCACGAGCAGAAGCACGAGCAGCCGACGCCGGCCTACGGCGGACGGACATACGGACATGGCTAGCCCCTAAGGAGCTTCGCCCCTAAAAAGAGGTGAAGGGTTGGCAGTACGAGACAGAGCTGTCTCCTCCCCTCTACGAAAACAAAAGTCACTGCTACAGTCATCGACAGAATAAGAACCGCGTGGCATACCGAGTCCCAATTCCTTCCCTTTTTCCCTCCGCAGCCAGTAGGGACTTTTAGCGAACCGTTAACCTGTTCCGCGTACCTCACTGCTGTTGCCCTTGAAGCGTGCTTTCAAGTGCGCGCCCGGAGCGATACCGTGACCGCGGGGCGCGCGCTTAAAGCATACTTCAATGGCTTTAGTAGTGCGGTACGCAAAAACTAGTTCCGGTTAGCTAAAAGTCCCTAATATTAAAAAAGAAAAAAACGCCAAAGCCGAATCACGAAGCGTGAACATAATGCGGAGAGAAAGTTCGTCTGCTTCTTTTGCAGGGGTTGCGGTGACGTCAGAACGACGCCGAGCTCTGATTGGCTCCGAGTGGAAGGATAGTGGGTAGATGTCGAGGCAGCTACAGCGTGGAGATCTGCCCGCTACCTTTCTCATCAGGACCAATCAGAGATTGGCGCATTCTAGTCACTGCAGACGTCAGAACGCGCCAATCTCTGATTGCCTCGCAGATCACAAGAAGCAGACGAACTTGCGCTTCGGATAAGCCACACCATGAGCCAGATCCTACGTTTTTGAAGTCTCAGTAAGTATATACCAGACTTTAACGTAGCGCGTTACAAGTAATGCGCTACTTGGAACTAGTTACTTTTTCAGGTAACAAAGTAACTGCTTCGTTAATTTCGGGAGAAGAAACGAGTAACGTATTTTCGCTTCTATTTCATGGGGTAACGGGTATCGCTATATAGTTACTTCTGAAAGATGTAGTACAACGAAAGTTATCTAACATTGTTTTCACCCCAGCTCCAGTTACTTTCCCGGCAAAAAAGAAAATGGCGAGATGTACAATAAAAAAGATGTGCACAAAGTATGACAGCCACATTATTCCCGAACGTAGCCATATCACTCTATGCCGGCGAGTAGTCCCCTTCTTTCGATTGGGTCTTCAACAATCACAAAGTGAAGATCGTTCGGCTAACATCCCTCGAGACATTTTCGTCTACCCTATGTCCATCTGCCCTGTCTAGCAGTGAGAAAACTCTACACTTGAACGCAGCCAAAAACAAGTCGGAGACAGAGTGCAGGCGAAGGTCCGCAAGCTACGACTGTTTATTCCTCGAAATTTGGGATCAGACGGGACAATCGAATAAACACGAAGCTTCCTGTTTGTGATTTCCCCCTCTAGTCCCTTACGCACCAAAAGTGGAATACCCATCTTGCGCTAGGTCGTTCCCAATGTTCATTGTGCTGTCCGCCGGGCATTCTCAATCTTTATCTCCGCACTCCGGTACTCTGCTGACAAAATAGGCGGAACTCAACGACCACACTAGGAGACAGACACCTTTTCCGCCGACCTGTGCACTCCAAATTACGCTTGCGGAAATCAGCTTCAACATGATCTTACCAAGCATGTAACCTTTCCACTTTGCTGCAAATAAACAGACAAAATACCTTTGGGAGCCCTTAGGCGTTTTAAGAGTGGAACGCGATAAGGGCTGGGCAGAGATACTACACGAAGTATTGGGGTATACAAATACTCAGATACATTTGTCTTTTATGTGACGAGATATCCCTGAGATACTTCTGCAAGAAGTATTCTGGAGTACTCATACAGATACTTATAGAAATACATGTGTTCCATAACGGTCCTACGTGGGGTGTGCGTAGTTCGTGGTGAATGCAAATAGTAATTTATGCTGGTGCTTATCTTTCTGTGTCATTTTATGCACTCGCCGTTACCTCGAACATTTTATTTATCGTGAATGCCGCTAAAAATACATGTCACCCCCGGTTAACCCCATAGTTACCGTACACTAAAGACTGCGTGCCATGCTTGACAGAATGTCTGCATGAATCTGTTTTGTGAGGCGCATCTCAAACTGTCGTCTTATATTTCTTCTGAACCACTTTTAATGTTGGAAAATTTGATGACAGCGCCGTACCTTTTCTCCACTCAACTTCTTTACAGCGTCCGCTCTGGTAAACTAGAAAGAATGAAGGGCTTTGTGACAGGAGCTTATTCTGTCATTATTGCAGGTAATCTTTAATAATCCACGGTAGTTTTTCGTTTATGTTGGTGACTCTGATGGATTATGTTATAGGGTGGGTTCATATTATAAATTCAAAAGCGCCTTTAAGCAAATTGGTGTTTTAGAGCGCAGCTTTCAGGCGCCCGTTTCCGGCTTGAGCGGCGTCACCGTCGCCGTCGGCGTAACTGCGCGCGCTGCATTATGGGAATGATGAAAGCGGGCGTACCCGCTCGTTGTATCATGGGATAATTTCCCCGCTAAGTTTAACGGGGAAAGATTTCCGATAAATTTAGCAGCGAAATGTTTCCGTTAAATTTAGCGGGAAAAATTCTGCTATATTTAGCGGTACCATTTCCCCCACTAAACTTAGCAAAACAATTCCCGCTAAACTTGGCGGAAAAATTTCCCCACTAGATTTAGCGGAAAGAATTCCCCACTAAATTTACGGGTCGATAGGGTCATAATGTCACAACAACGTGTAACTCACGCGTCACGTGTGACGTCATGTGGAACGTGACGCTACCGATTAGACCACGCAGACACGCTGTCACGGCTTGGGAGGAGCGACGGTTTATATGAGAAGGCTTTGCGAACGGGGCCCGGTAACGCTGTCGTGTTCAGGGCTGGGCAGTATCGCGATTATATCTTAGACGTACTTTCGAGTATCTGTATCTCTGTATCGACATAAATTAATATATACATATATATATATATTTGTATCTCAGTAGTGAAATACATTTACAATGTATCGCTTGTATCGCGATACTTTGCCAGGCTTAGTTACCTCGTTACATTTGTTGCCGTTTTTACGACAAATCTAAAACATAAAAAATTAAAGACATTTACAATTCTCTGTAAAGCCAAATTGGAGCGCAGCTCTGGAAGAGGAGGAGGAAGACTATGAAGGGGAGGGTATGCCCCTCCTTCCCTTCCGTCCCCCCTCTCTCTCCTCTCGTGCTACTCTCCCATTCAGCAAAAACTTTTCGCTAAATTTAGCGTAATTTTTTCGTTAAATTTAGCAAGAAAATGTTTTGCTAAATTTATTGGTAACATTTCGCCGCTAAATTTCGAAGAGAAGTGTCACCGCTAAATTTAGCGAGGAAATGTTTCCGCTAAATTTAGTGGAAACTTTTCCCGCTAAATTTAGTGGAGAAAAGTTATGCCGCTAAACTGAACGGAAAAATTGCCCGCTAATTTTAGCGAAAATTTTCCGCTAAATGGGAGGAGAGAGAGGAGGGGAGGGTATGCTGCTCCTCCTCCTCCTATTTATCGGAAAATTTTCCGATCAATATGGCGGGGGAAAATTTTCCCATAAGTTTGTCGGGAAACTTTAGCGGGTCGATAGGGTCATGACGTCACAACCATGTGTGACGTCACACGTAGCTGCGACCGTTGCATTATGGGACTTGTTGGTCCCACGGACGCCGGATTTTCTGCGACACGAGCTCCTAGACGCTATCGCGTTAAAACGTAGCCATTACGGGGAACGCTTGCGGGCATCACTGATAGCCGCCCTGACGTCGCCTCAATTGTGATCATGAAATCCAAGTGCAAAGGAAAACATTCGATCTAAGGATCTTGCGGTGTTACAACACAGAGATCTTCATGTCAACAGCCAGGTAGTACATCAAACTGATTACACGCATTCTTTATCGCGCCTATGTTTCCACAGAGGTGCACAACAGATGCCTACAACCGCAGCAACACTAATCTCCAGGTGATCCATCCAATCAACGTGTTACATGGGGTAGCAGTTCAGTACGGTCATGAATGCCTTTAAAAGCAAGGAATAATTAGCGACGCCAAACATCGAAAGGCGCCTACACATTCAGAAAAATGACCCTCTCAAAAAAAAAAAAAGAAAGTAACTCCATAGGTTTGAGCTAAAGTAAAGCGCTCCTTTTGAATCTCAGTAGCTAGTCTGTGGTGTGTGTTTCTTCCCTGTTGTCCTCGTTTCTTGTGCGTTTTAATCTTCACCGTGAATCACTACCAACTGGCACAACTCTCTACCCTTCTTCAGTAACGAGTAAAGTACTAAGTTACTTTTTGAGCGAGTAATGGTGCTCGGTAACGCGTACATGTCTGGTATAAACAGCTATTTTTTTGTTTTTGCCACCCAACCAAATAACACAGTCGTGTTTAAAAATCAAACGCACCAAAAGCCCGGGCGAAGAGAAACACACAAGATATAGAAAACGCAAAAACGTAAGTGAAAGTTTTTTTTTCGGTTTGCGTTGTTTTTAGTTTGGGTGTCTTTTTTGACTTCGCCTTGAGGGATCTTTAAAATGGAATTCGTAGCTTTCTACCTTTTTATGTGTTTCTTTTTTTAGCCAACGCTTTCCTCAGTTTTTTTTTTCCCTAGAAGTGTTGGACGTTAGGATTTGCATTAAAGAATTACTAAAATGCAGTATAATGCACTGGTAAATAGGCATCGTAACCCTAAGCGGTTGTAATAGATTGGACAACACAACAGAAATTCGTGTCTTGTTTCCCCTGACGTCCCCACTTTGCAGAGTGAAAATATTTCTTTCATACCAGTTCGTTCGCTTCTTTGCTTTAATGGAAACATCTCCACAACGCTAGAAATTGTAAACATAACACAACTAGGAGCTCTGGGTTTCCTTCTTGGGATGCCCACACGGAATACTTCGTCAATTTTTAGTTATGTCTCCATAAATCTAAACAGCGAGGGTGTCATTAAAAGTTAAAAACTGACTGCGAAAATATTATCTTTGAAGGAAATTTTGACTTTACAAATTGTCTCGCGTTCACTTTTCCGCAGTGAGACTACGTTTGCTGGGATACAATAGTAAAAACATTCAAGTCATGGTCTGCTACTTGCATCACTATTCAGTATTGTTCTTATCGTTTGAAGGTTCAATAAGAATCTCACGCGTTTCACTTTGGCGGTGCCATTAGCAACATAAAAAGTTTGAGCCGTAATTATAGAAGTTTAGTCTAGTCGTAACTTTTAGAGTTCATTCCCCGGGCGGCGAAATTACACCCATCTCGAGAAAATCATAACACGAAATTCATCAATCTAAAAAAAAAAGAAACACAGAACGCGAGACAAAGGGGCGTGTATATAGAACACACAAACATATCGTTGAGTCTGTCTATTTTTGTACTTGCCCATGTGTGTTTTCGCGTTGTTTTATTTTCGCGTAGCATGTACCGACTCCCCCAACTACAGACACTGCTCCAGCAGACTATTTACAAGGTGATCACACAACAGATGTTTATGTATACAAATCTCTTAAGTTGTTACGCAAAGGTTCTCGCAAAACGCAAGCACACTTCTAAACTTTAGACTCAACTAATTCTAGTTCAAGAGGCCTCAAAATATGGCTCGACAAAACACAAACAGTAACAGACATAATGCAACTAACATCGGAATAGTGAAGAAGTATATAAATATAAATGTTTTGTGCGGTGTCCTCCGCCGTACGAACTGGGTTGCCTTTTTTCTTCGCATACTTCTTTCTTAATTCCGTCAAAAATTTCGAAATTCTGGCGGACACAGCCATCAACATTTTGCGGCCAACTGATGCCCACCGTCCGTCCTATTTCGAACTCGTCAACATCCTACATTAAATAAAAAGAACGAGACGGCCGGCGCCAAACGGGCAAACAGCTGAGCCCCAGCTCCCTTCTCCCCCTTTCCTTTCACACACACACACATGCACACACACACACTCAAACCCGATACCAACGCACGACTCCGCTTCGAAACTCGACTCAAAGCCTTCCAACAAATAACAGCGTCCACCACTCACCGGTCCAGCCTGTAGGACTCCGTAATCCGAGGTTCTTGAGCGCCGAGCTGAGGAACCCGCTCATTGCTGCTGCAACAGCGAAACGTCGTACTCCCCGCAGAACCGCGGAGTCGACTCCGACCAAACCGACGGACGGTAGACGTCCAGAGAGCACACCCTTTTCCTTCTCGTTCTTCGCTTCCCGCTCAACGCCGGACGCGAACTCCGGTTTCAACCCATGGGTTTCGTGAAACCCGCGCTGTCCTTCGGGAGCCGGAGTGCGGGAAAACGCGGGTCGGCTAGGACGAACGGACTTCAACTCTCGCGACTGGGAACGGGGAACATCTTGAGCGCTGGGGAGCGTGTCTAGGCCTAAGCTGCGGCTCGGGTACGGGTCCACATGGAGTTCGACCAAGTACCCTCGCTCTGTGTCCAGCGTCGGAGCCGAGGGCGGGTCCGCGCACCAGCGCCGGAACTGGAACTGCGGCGAAATGAGTCCCGACTTCCGCGAGCACGCGCTTATGACGTAATGGTGACGTCAGCATGGCGCTCTTTTCTTTGTTTTTGTTGCGTTTCGTTCTATTTTCCTTCCCGCGTTTCCCTAGAGTCCCCCGGGAGCGCGTCGGCGCGCTCCCTAGAAGCCCGCTTCGGTGTTCGGAAGCAGCCGTCAACAGGAAAGGAGCGCGGGAGGAAGCTAACCTGATTTCAATTCCATCTTTCGTTTCAGCTACTTTATTTCTTGTCGTTTGTGTCTTTCATTTTGAGTTTTGGCTTACTCTTACACCCCGTGATTCAGTGGTTTCGCGTTTTTATCTGCACGAAAAGAACGATGGTTACAATGAATGAAGCGTAATTCAAAGAGGACTGGATGACATATTACTTTTACAACACCTGTGAATAAAGACAAAAAAAACTTTTGTTTATTAGGATACATTTTTTGTTCAACGCATTCTATTTATGCAAAAAGTCCCGTTTTTATTTATTTATTAATATTATTAATAATATTATTTTTCATTTAGCAACGCTGAGGTTGTAATCATCGTTCTGACTTCAAAAACAGGCCTCTAAACAACTCCGATGCTTGCTTTCCCACATGCGAAGTCTACTGAAGGAGAAGCCGAACCTCAAGTCACGTTCAGGCGTTCGAGTTTTTATGTTCGGAACGCACTACGCTATGAACCCCCAACTACAAGAAAATGACCATTCGCACATTTTACATGTCCACGGTGTTGTTGTGGCACGTGATAATGTGCCCGTCTGTCCGTTTGTAAGGAGATGTTGATCTGCGTCCTGTTCGGTTGCGTAGAGGTGGTATCGTGTTCCCATGCGTCCGAAGTTTTAGTATCGTGTTGTATTATATCGTTGTATTAAACTGAGTTATGACCACCTACTTAAAACGTTCGAGAATCACATCTAGTCCCCGTTACCCTGTTTCAAACTTTTGCCACCAGGCCGCGAAACGTTTTCGCTGCGCATTTGGAAAACCGCCAACCGGCCGTTTCCCTATTTCACATCTTTTCCGCTGGGTGGAGCTGCCTCTCCTGGTGTTTCGAATGTGACTATAAGCGCACACAAAATTGCAGCGACCCAAATATCACTTTAAGAATATTACTGCAACTTTCAAATTTTAATTACGTTACGTTATGTAGTAATTTCTAACCGACAGGTTTTTTTTTCGGTAAAATCATCCGTAAAAATCCTCCATCATAGTCGCCGATTTCTTACGAGTGTGGGAAGTAAAACTAGCCCACGTCGGAACACAGGAACGGTATACAGCATACTGCTTTTGATACACCTTGAAACCACACCAGTCCCGTTCTCCGCCCATACATTCATGACGTGGGTAGGTAGCACTAGTAAGAACAAACTCGGTTTCAACGTGTCGATCGAGTGCGCACTATTTTTGAAGACTAATTGAAAACCCCTTTTTATATTCTACGCATTTAAAAATTCATTAAAAGTATCCGGTTCAAAACAACTAGTCAACGTTTATGCAAAGCAGCACGTTCGAACTCAGTTCGCGCTAGCCTTTTGATTAGTGCCGCCCTAGAAAGGTCAACATAAGAGCCGGGAGTGACACTGTCTGAAGTGGGCGCGCAGTTTCTTGACCCCGCTAGGGAGCTCCGAGGAGAAACGCTAGGGAATAAACTAAAAGGAAAGGCGGAAGAGGTAACTTTCCCCCTCGTTCTAGGGATACCGTAGAGGCGGGCGTTGCAAAACACACGCATTGATTTTGTTGCGGCAGCCGAACGAGGGGACCCGGTGGTTGGTTGGCAGGTCTCGCAACATTGCGTGAGCTGAATTCGATCACCAGAAAAAGATATGTATCCACAAACAAAATGATTACATAAAATGTTTTGGCATGACAAACAAAAATAACCGTCATGTAGAGGCTCCAGCTCTCTTTTTGTGTGTTTGTGTGGTGTGCCACTATGTGTATGGTGTGTGTGTGTGTTTGTGTGTTTACGCTCATGCGTGTTTACATGTTTACATGTGCGTTCGAGTGAAAACGGGTGGGTGGATTCTGATATACAGGGTGTGTTTTTGTAGTCTTTCAAAATTTCCTTTCAAATAGTCGCGAAAGCCACACAATGTGGTCTTTGCAGGTGAGTTCATATGGAGAGAAATACTTTCTTATTGCCGCGCACGTTGCGGAGTTGGCAACGCACGCGGATGCCACACGGAGGAGCTTAGTTCGAACCCCGCTCAGCTAGGTTCTTTCTTTTATTAAACTGTACTCGCTGGGAGCTTCTAGCTCATTCTCGACTGTTGTCGTGCGTATCAAAGAAGCGGTAACGCACTGCTTGGAAGTAGTAACCCCTCCGTCGTTGTCATTGCAGTATGTGCGGTACTTTCCTTTAGGTTTGCCAGTGAAAAAAATGTAGACAAATGGAGAAAATAAAATAAACGTTTAATTCAGCGAACCTGCGCTGAATTAAACATTTTTGTTATTTTCTTCATTTGTCTACCTTTTTTTCGCTGGTTACGATATAGGGAGCTAATCGTCACGATAAGTCAGATATTTAACTAATGTTCGTTAATTAGCTCTTTAGGTAGTAGGTATAAACATATGGTTTCAATGAGAAACTTGGTCAGCGTCATCGAAAACCAGTAGTACATCAGTCAATTTTAGAAAAAGCTTTGAGCACGTGAGAAGCGCGGTACAGCCGCGTTAAAGTTGCTCTCGTGCAACAGGCGCAAGGCTGCCGGTACGAAACGCGAAGGATGAGAGACAGAAAAACGGCGCGGGCGAGAGTTTTCGCAGCTCCAGGCTTGCTCCTGCTGCACAAGCGCTATCTCTAGAGCACCAAAGCGCCGCCCACGCGCTTTACGTCTTTCTAAAATATGCCGATCTAGTGGTTTTCTATGACGCCCGGCCTCTTTCTAATTTTAACCGTATGTTTATCATCGTTGAATAAAAAAGTTGTTTAACACATTTCAGTTAACTAACCAGCTTATCATGACGATTACTTATTTATAGTATGTCCCCTTGGCCGGATTATTCGAGAAAAGAACGTAAGGGCGCAAGTGATCTGGCGTATACTGAACATTTTGGAGGAACCCGAGACTGAGGAAATGCGAAGGTTGACACCTGCACAAACGGCATTAGCGTAGCTTTCACTGCTTCTTTTTTCATTTTTTAACAGTCTGCAAAGCTCAAAAATGAGGCCTGTATAAAGGACTCTTCTATTTGTGTAGTACGAGCTCATATGCCGAAAAATAAACCCGTAAATTCGGAAAATGAACCGCTCGTGCCGAAAGTGACCAGGTACAAGCCTAATAGACCTATTGCTGTCTTACCCAAGCATCAAGGTGAATGCAGGGATTGGTGTTCCACGCGCCGCACGTGCTGGCCTCAGCAGTAGTAACTTTTCCAAAGCAAAAGGGTAAACAAAAGGTAAGACAAAAGAGGTTCTCGATTGGAAAAAAAACAAGCTAGAGGTGGATTCTAGAGTATTTTTATCTCATGAGTCTGAATGTCACGTTAGTTTTCCCCGAAGATAAAACTAAACGCGAGAAAATCTCGAAAAAACCCCGACAAGTCGTTACGTCATAAAAAGGTATTTCGGTCGCCAAGCCCGTGTCGCTCGTGTGGGCAGCGCGTGCAGTTAAAGTCGTTACGTCTTTTTCCTACCTTCTTTGAAAATAGCGAGGGTGCGCGCGCATAGCTTTGACAGGCGCTGAACATGCGCAAGGGCGCAGATTCGGAAAACGCTTAATAAGACCTAACGCTCCGGGAAGAAGGGCTTCAGCGAACTTTGAAAATAATTTTCTGATACCGCCGTGTACCAAATTGAAAAATTAATCTCGATATTCGTGATTTTGGAGGCGTTTTTACCCAAATACAGAACCGCTTAAATTTTCTTCTAGCGGCGACATGGCAATAATTCCGTGGAACCGGCGTAAAAAAAAACTCACTTCATCTAACGACCAGTCACTTCTCCAAAAGAACCTAAACTGTACTTTGCGTTGGTGTAGCAACACCTACTAAGTAATTCGAAATGCAAACTAGTCAGTTTTTTTTTCTTTCATGAAAGTAAGTTTTTTTCTTCATTTCGCTAAAACAACTAATTATGCGCAAATCAGAGTCCCGACGTGTCATGGGTTAACCTCGTTAACTACATTTTTCCCCAAGCACACCGGCGTTGCCTGAGTGCTTCTGTTCCGAAGCTTAGAAAACTGTAACGTGTACCAACATTGGAGTTTGTCAAAGTAGCGAAGCGATACTTCGTTTCGTTTTAAGTCCTACCACAGGCGACGCTACGATCGGACGGAGACAATCTGGCGGCAACAAAAGTGCAATGTCGTGGCGCTCGTTGTCTCCGTGGGTTTGATCACCGGCTAAACCAACCACGTACAGTACACGAAATGCGCCGCCGCGATCGTGCATTGTTTTTCTCTGCGCGTAATTTGTTTAGTCGGTGATGACAAACGCCCTGACGATACACTTTTGATTAGCTCCATTCGATGGTAGCACTGACTGCGGTAGGACTTAATGTGAAATGGAGTATCGGTCATTACCTCTACTCGGGTTACTGCTCTTCCTGTCTTTCATTGTGCGTGTTTTAATGCGTTAGAACGCTCGTTTCCCCGAAAACCCGCAGGTGTCAGTCCGCGAGTAAGCGCCATGCATGACGCCGCGAGGAGAGTTGGGTGGTGAGTGGGTAAACAAAATTGTGTTGTTTGTTTGTCTGTTTAGACAGCCTTGGCGCTAAGTGCTCTGTGGTGTTCGTCTCCTTCACTTGTCCGTTGTTTTTTTAGCGCTTTTACCCTCTGAACTACGACTCACCAACTAACCCAAGTGCATACCCTTGATGCTAGTATACTCCTCAACAAGTGACTTCTCTTTTAGCTGTAGATGAGAAATTTAGCCATTGCAGTACATCCGCTAACCTGGAATAGCAGTAGCGACTACACGAACGCGCGCCGGAACGAAGCTCATCCAGATCGAAACGGGCAGGGTGGGGACCGAACCCAGGACGTTCTGCAGCGCAAGCTTTCGCTTCACGCTTCGTGGTGAGACACGTTAGCCCACTCGGCCACCGATCCCCCTGAAGAGGCACCGTGTTTATAGATTCGATATCTCACCATGGTGGCGGAGAGAGAGGACGAGACTGATCGGTGTTGGGGTGACGCGTGCTCACAACAGCGCTTCGGACCAATACGAGCGTCGCACAGCTGGCGCGGAACCAGAGACGGGCAGAAATGCGGCCCAGCTCAGTTCTTTTCCACGTGTGATATGGCTGCCCGTATTCAAGAACGACGACGAAAAAAAAACCAAGACCACACGTTTATTAAAATTTTTTTATTGGTACAACTTTTTTTTTAGTTGTGAAAGTGGGCATTTTTTGTTTAAAAGGGGCTTTGAAATTTAGTGTACCTGCGATGATACGTTTTGTACTCGTCAGGTTTTTTATAGTCCGAAGTGAGAAGCTCGCACCTATCCGCCGCGTCGAACTGTGTTTTGTCAACACCTGTTTTTTTTCTATTTTGTGGACTCTCGAACCGTCAATAATATTCCCATTTCAATTCCTACCAAACAGAGAGGTGGTTGAAACTATTGTTCGTGTCAGCTTAAGTCCAAACGCAGCCGATGTTACGAGCTAGTAGGACCTATCAAGCAGCCTCAAAAGCGCAGGTTACTTGGCCTTTCGTGTTCATGATTGGTTCATCGATACTAAAACACGTACAAAAACCCGACGAATACCATGATGGTGCGCTTCTGACGTGTTGTGATTGGTCCCATCAGTTCGCAGCATCGGCTGCGTCTGGATTTAAGTTGACACGAAGTATAGGAAACTTATCACTTTAATATTTTACTTAGTATTTGCAGGTGTTATGATCAAACATAAGTTTAGTTGGTGCTCTTTGTTTTGTGCATTCAAACTGATATAGATTGCTGTATCACCTGAAATTGTTACGTAATCAGCCTTGTCCTTTCGCCCTTGCCACCGCTTGGCCAACATCTAAAATATGTTGTAATGTACTGCCTTTGTGTTCGTGCGTGAAAATGTTCCACGTGTATTTCTTGTATTGCCCTCTAAACTGGTGGATATTCCGCCGTGCTATTAATGAATGGAACCCCTTGCTCTTTAAGCTACAAAATAACCCCCTCCCCCCCCCCAAAAAAAAAGCGTTTTAGTTTTTTTTATTGACAAAATAAAATAACAATTATGCATTACTGAACACTCATTCTCCGCCTAAATGTAGCCCTAGAGATCCAAAACAGGCGCCAAAGAACGCCTTTCGAACGCCTTTCACAGCCCAAGAGGCAAAGATGGCGTCGCGCAGAAGGCGGTTACTGGGAAGGTTGATACCGAATAGCATTCATCCAGCGCCTTACCGCCCTTCCTCGCTTACGTAATGCCCTTGTTGGGGCCCTTGAGGGACAATAAATGAAGGGAGAAACTACTACGAAACTAATTGATTTAAGGTGTGCTTTTTAGACGGGCATCTACGTTCTTTCAATGGCCCTTTCACCGTTCATTTCTTGAATTAGCACTGAACTAGCTGTTCGGGCTTCTTAACTTTATCTACAAAGAGCTGACGTCTTATTTCTAGCGAATCCGAGAACAAACTTTCGAAGCGAGGGCTTCGTAATCCACGACCGTCGTGCGTTATAATTAGTGAAACGCCCTCGTTCTTCCCAATTAAGGTTGTCCGACTTCGCGATGCGCGAATAAAAAATCATCGAAATAATTATTCGCCGGTTTGGATATGTATTAAAATTATGCCAAAGAAGCAACACGTTCAAGCCAAAGACCCCGTTTTTCTTTTTACACCAATGATTTAAAAATATTTATTCATAGCAATATATTTAAGCACTCAACATAATTTTGTTCCACGACCTTTTGCTACCACTTTCCTTCTTTTTTTTGTTGTTAATTCTGTTTATTAAATACAAAATCGCCGATAAAAAAATAACTCGATTATATCCCCGACGTTGATTACAAGGATATCGACCGTGAGAGCCTTCGGTGGCTCCAATATTCTCAACAGCTAGAGCGTCGAAAAATTAATAAAAGACGTTGAGATTTTTTATTGTTGTTCCGGACATTTATTTCCGGTAGTGAGTTTTGAGGCAGAGTAATTAAATATCCTCGTTTTCAAATAAAATAATAATAATAATGTTTAGGGACTTGATTAACTAATACCCTACAAATTTTGTGTGCAGAAAGCCTTTATATTGGAGTATACGTTCACATATTCTGCGCTTGTATTTTTGTTTTGTTTTGTTCCAAAACCAGGCTGTTTTTTTTTTTTTTTACCTAACCGTTACCGCTTGCCGTTTTTGTGAAAATATGCGACGTCGGTCCACGATCTATCCTTGTTTAATGAAACACTTCCGCTTTTCCATATTTATTTCAAACATCGTTCTTTCAAAAAGGAAACCTTTTAATTACGCCAATCACTGCCAGCTCGTATACACGAGTGAAACAATCTGCACACCAAACTGTGCATGTGCCTATGCATGTCTTTATATAAGTGGATTTATCCATGTGTATGTGTAGTTGTGTTAAGAGACATTATAATTCATATGTAGATACATGACATACAGCGCATGAATCTAATCGGAAACGTTGAAGTTTGCACGCTTATTCCTTTGAAGAAAATACTTACGTTTCGAAATAAGCAGCCAACCCTTTTATAACAATGCCACCATTTTCATTATAAAATCGGAAATATTACAACAGAAATTAAAAGAAGAACGTAAATGACGCATTTAAAGTTTGTGCCGTCTGTGTCTCCGTCTGCGTTGTCGCCTTTTGAATTTTGTCATGTGAACCAGCTCGCCCAAAAAAAACTAGATCTCCAGAAGCTCTGTAACCTTTAAGAGAAAAAAAGTTACAATATTAATTCCGCGCCGAATTCGTTCTTCATACAAGAAACATATCGCCACGGTAATCACTAGCATCTAAGCAAGCCTTTTCTTATGATTTATTTTACAAAAAGGAGTGGAATCAAGCTGGGGTTTTTGTAACAGGTTTCGAGGCAGCAAAGTTTCACCTTGGATTATCTTGGGACCCTGTAAAAATGCAATTTGGAGTGGCACAGAATTCGCAGGTTGATCCCTGCCGCTTCGTTACTGCCTGCCACTTCATCGGGAGACGCATAACAACGGTGTTCCGGACGAGCTTCTCGAGTTTGCCGCTGGAAGCGCGGCTCACCGGTGACGAGGTTCACGTGATAGCAGAAAGTGACACCTCGCGGTCGCCGGTAGTTGAGGCTCCCCTCCGGGGTAGTGAAAGGTATTTTGTTTTTCAAAAATGTATTGAATCTAAATTTGTTGGTCTTAAATCGCGCTGAGAACGTGCGATTTATTCTGAATCAGAATGTCTCCTCACCGTGTGCTTACGCGTTAACTGATATGGGCTGTGTATTGACAACTTTCAGCGATGGCTGTACCGCGGTGTGAGAATCTCTCTCCATAGCTCCTGGACGATCGGTTGCACAACGAACGTGCTTGCTAATACCTTCCTGACGTGAGAAGCATGAGGTGAAGTTCTTATATCTTTCATATTTAACATTATATCTACTTACGCGTCGTGGTCCCAACCTTGTACTGCTGTTCTGCGACGATCATCCCATCCCGATGACAGCCATTTTGATAGTGCGCCCTCTATATGCCGTGAAAGTTACGAATGCTTTCTGTTTTGCATGGCCTGTGTGGAATGTCTTTTTCTTTTTTTCAGACTCAAGGGTGACATTTGTTTCGTGAAATCCAGTTTATAAACACATTCTGCGTTATTACCGTAAATACAAAAGTACAAAGCAAAATGTATTTCTTAGGGGGCGTTAATTTGCATATAAAATCACGGCCGAGTTGAAAGATTGTTGGAATTTTCGGTCACGTTGAGCTACGTAAACACGCCCTCGCCAGCTTACCGTTACTTATCTGGGGGAAGAAATACATACGGGAGTAGGAATTATCGCATTTTGCTAGCTGTAACGTTGCCCCCCCCTTCCCTCCCTTCCCCCCCCCCCCAAACAAAAAATAGTTGCGCGCCATCTGCGGCTTAGAGCGAGCGTATCGAGGCAGCACATCCTAGATAAGAAAACCTAAGTCTTCTCCTGCCTGTCCAAAAGAAGGACACCGTAGGCCAGAGAATGGACACGACTACGGCGTCATCATTCGGCTTGGAGTCGTGTTCTCTCTAATTGGACACGACTTCTAGCCAAACGCTGACGCCGCAATCGTGTCCGATCTCTGCCCTACGGTGTCCTTCTTTAGGGACGCAGGAAAGGACTTAGACCTTCTTATCTAGGAGGTGCTGGTCGAGGCAAAGCTAAAGAAAGAGAGAGAGAGAGAGAGCCCCGACTACGCCGCAAAATTGAAAGCACAAAATCAATCGTAGGTTCGACCCATTGTTTGTACCAACGTTTGTTTAACTTTGTCGGGTCATAATCGTTCTTTTTTTAGACATCGGTGAAGGAACGCGATCAAGCGCTCACCCGCGCATACTGGAGCTCGCAACTCGCACGCCGCTGGGCCTCTCCGGCCTAAAATGGGGGGAGGGGGGGGGGGGTCGTTCGTTTCAAATAAAAACTTAGCGAAGGGGGCCGCAAAATTTAAGGTCGCGATTTGAGGATTTAAAGATATAAAAGGCCTCTGTAAATTGCCGTATTGCTCGTCAATCAGTCGATAAACGAGCCACGACGTAACAGGATCGGGATGCCGTCTCTTTAGGGCTCTCCTTCCTCCGCTCTCCTCGCCATCTATACATTGGCTCCTCTGCCGCTTTCCCGCCTGTGGGTGTCGCTTCGGTCCCGTCGCATCGCTCAACGCATCCCGGATTCATAGCCGCAGTAACAACGCGCTACAAACAACGACAAAAGGAAAAGATATATAGAAAGACAAACACAGCGTCGACTTGCAACTGACGTTTCCTTTTTTACCTCTTCGTAATAGGCAGGACCATAGTACGAAAAAAAACAAAAAAAGAACTATCCTGAAAATCTGCGCTCTTTGCGTTGTTTACTTCGTCAAGTAGTTTACTGATTTGGCGGATAAAAAGAGGGAAGGGGCGCCGATAGGCTTGTCACCGAGTCGCGCAATCTTCTCTGCCTCGATAATTCCTCTAATTAAAGGGTCGCCACTCAGCGCCAATACAGTGCATTTTGTAAACTGTGGATCACAACCGCAGTCTCGGCAGTGAACCCCTAGATGGCCAGAGAAAGTCTTGTCTGCGTTGCTATGATGCTCTAGCAGGCAAGACATTTGCCAGTTTGTCCGACATCCGGTTGTCTCGGGAGGGCGGCTCGATGTTGGTAAGGAGAAGAACCGAGAAAGGCGTGACGTCACAAATATTGGATTTAGTATTTTTTTTACGTCACAGGATTCGTCGAAAGACGAAACGGAAATTTTATGTATCAAAATTTTAGCTTCTCGAATTAATTTCCTGATATAGTCTTTGTTCGGTTTGATAATTTAGCAGCGTAATGGAAGGCACGTAAAATTGTGCGGGGAGTAAAAACTTAGGATTGCTATTTTTAGGCTGGCGAGGACCTTTAATGGTAACAGTTTTCTCAATCATAAGCGGCACACTCTGCGCATCCCCTCTTGCTGAAACAATCACTAATAAAAAAATAAAAACATTTCCCGGTTTCGTGCCGAGTACCGCAAATGAACTGAGGTGCGAGCCGAGGCGCTGCACACTGTTGCTCACGGTTACATTTCCGTGCTTAAATTTAACGAACTCGTATCGAGCTAAATTAATCGGACGATGTTCATGTCACGCTGGGACTTGACATGACGCCATGACACTGCGTGACGCTCTGACGCCACGTGGCACCTTGACGTCACATGGCACTAAACTTCCGCTAAATATAGCGGATACATTTTCTCGCTAGTTGAGAAATGCTCTTGATAAACTGAGCGTGAAATTTCTGACATCATGTGACATGCTCACGGGACGACTGTGGAACCGAAACGTCACGACAGTGGGATTCACCTCTAAATCTAGTGGAGAAACCTTCCCGTTAAACTTAGCGGTTCACGACGTATATGTCCACGAAACGCACACTGGCTATCCGCTGCGTAAGCTCGCCATTAAACAAAAACCTTCAGAACGTAGAAAAAATCGTAAGGGTGCAGGCGAGCTGGTGAATATTAACCATGTTGAATTAACCTGAGACTGGGGTTGAGTTGAAACATCAAAACGTAGAAGGGACAAAAAATAGACAGGACAACGTCCAAACTTCAGCGTGTTCAGACTAACGGAAGCGTTCCCGTCAAAGATTTCTGAAAAAGCACTCAGAAAGCGAGCCCGCATAAACGAGGGACTTGAATTCACTTGTTGTACGGGCTGCACGCCTTTCTGTAGCACCTACGCTCTCAAGCACAGACACCTACCCACCAGCAAGAATTTTCTTTCCGGCTAAGCGACAGGAAAAACACCTAAGATGGCTTGCATTATGATCGTGCGTGTGTGCGATTCTCTGTGTATGTGCGTGTGTTTATGCGAGTGTGTGCCTGTGCGTGCATGCGCGCGCGTTTATGCATGTGTGCGTGCCTGCGTGTTTTGTCTCGCACGTTTTGTTTATGGTCCCATCATAGTGATCGCAATAAAGTATACTTTTGAACAACAATAGAAGCACGTCAAATCATGTACACAACGGTCGAGTTATAATGAGGCCATCAACTTCCAGACGAAAATAGTGGTTTCATGGGTCGATTAGTCGTGCTACTAAAAGTCATCTACAAAAAAAAATAACATCCGCTCAAAGTGGCTTTAAAGAAACACACTTCGGATAGTGGCCAGTAAACACGCGAATTCCGATAAATCTAGCCATGTTTGTAACCGCTTCTAACAGCTAGTGCCGGCGCAATACTCGAGCGTGGGAGCACGAAGGCGTAAACAACGCGTATAGGCGCAAAACGTTTCCCAAGGTTCCAATCAGCGTTCGGAGCGTTAACAAAACGACAAAAGCCTTCGTCAATTATCAGTTTATTTGTTTACCCGTTCCATTTGAGCTAATCGACGCGAAAGCGTGTTGCTGCACTCTGCGGAGAGCAGGCCTCCGCAAAGTTTCTCTTTTCCGCAAGAACACGGTTTCCGAGGAGAAGCCCGCCGCATAGGAGCGGTTCTTACGGCTTCCTTAATCGTACGGGGAGGCCCGGGTCAACACACCACCGCTCGACCGACGCGCACTCTCCCGTTTGTTTCGGACAAACACAAGATTAATCTTAATGCATCGGATAGAAGGGGAAGGCTTTTCTCCCCGAAAGCGTCCTGTACGAGTGTAGCAGCACACATAGCGACGTCGCGAACTTTTGGCCGAACCATGTGGTTCGACCGCTTCGCAGAACCTTCGTACTTTTGGACGAAATTTAACGAAGTACGACTTCTTCCATAGCCTTGCCCAATTTCTACAAATAATATATAAATACTTTTGGGGAAAAAAATGTCATTTGTTTTAAGGCTTAGGGAATAATTACCTATGTTTACACCCCCTCCTCCACCAAGAGGTGAATATTCTGTTTTTAAGAGGTGAAGATTCTGTTTTTTTTAAGTTAGGCGAGCGCGTCCTTGTTCAACTTCGGTTCAACTCTCGTCGAACTTTGAATTGAAGGTTCGAAAAAGACAAACCCGGTCGAATTCGAACTTTTTTTTTATCGTTGTGAATGGTTGATGTTTCTGCATGCATTGATGGTGTCTAGAGGTGGGCGAGGCAAATAGCTGTCGCTCTTCTTTAAGCGAGACTAGAGTCACTTAATAAGCAACGCTCAGAGCATCGGCACTCCACTGCCCGGTTTTCTTGCGGACGCAGCCATCGTGAGGCTTAGTGCAGAAAGGGAACAAATGTCAATAGTTACAATCTAAACATTCGGTAGGAAAGAGGTAAAGAAAGGTGTATCGGGGGCAAGTGACGATGCAGAGAAAACAGAGCTTTGCCAGGTACTAAGTACTATACCGGCACGTCCGTCGTACCAGCGGTAAGGGAAAAAATACGTAACAGAGAAAAACCGAAACCTGCACCAGACGTCCAAGGTACTAAGCAACGTCATGAAACAAAGTATAGACCATTCGTCGTTGGATATAACCTCAGAGTAGGGAACAAGAGCCACGGCCATGCGGGAGTCAGCGCGGGTGGTGGCTTGAGATTGGACAACTCCGAACGGCGTCTGCCACCGAAATATGTACCACGATCGTCGCGGAACGGGTCAACAGGGCAGTCGGACGCCGGAGATTGGGCCCAACGAATGAGACCGCGGTGTGTATCAATTAGGTTTGCGAGGATTTCGCCCCGTTTTACTTCCAGGCCGACCGCAGCTAAGGCTACGCAGTCCGATGGAGCCAATATAGAGCAGCCCTAAAAGTGCATGGTCACGCCGCGCGTCGCTTGTGCGCGTTTCCGATCACCGACTAAACCAATCACGCGGAGTCAATGCTTTGCGATCCTGCGCTTTTATTTTTTTATGTTTTTTTTGTGCGTGATTGGTTTTAGGGGTTTATATCACATGAGCGAATAACGTTTTAGCGAACAGCGACATTTGAGCAAATTGACGTTTTATCGAATAACGGGGGCGCGTGTTAAGCCCCCCCTTCCCCTCGCACTGCGCTTACGCCGCTTCGCGGCGGCAATCTGCGGCGGCTCATTACAAAAATGTTAACTCATTTGACCCACCCGTAAACGCCACCTCGCGGCGACCGACTGTTCGCTGAAGTCTCATTTGGTGAAACGTCTTCGTTCTCTAAAACGTCATTCGATGAAGTCAGTGCCTCCCGGGTCTGCTGCGGTAAAACTTGGAGTGAAACGGAGTGTTATCGGTAGCGCTCTATGTCCAATCCTTGTCCTATGCGGAAGTTGACTCAAGGCGCGTGTAAGTAGGGTACATACATGACAGAACGATGGCTTGAAATAAATGCATTCCGATATGTATTTTCGGTAGCCCGTGAAGTATTCAGTAGACAGTCCGGAAGCAAGGCGGATTGCGAGTTCGTCTGCTTATTTTGCGGGGGTATTGTGGTGACATTAGAACGTCGAGCTCTGATTGGCTCCGTTTGAAAGATAGTAGGTAGACCTCGAGGCAAACTGCCTCGAGGTCTAACCGTTATCCTTCCAATCGGAGCCAATCAGAGCTCGGCGTCGTTCTGACATCACCGCAACCCCTGCAACAAAAGCAGACGAACTTCCGCTCCGCATAGAAACTCATAGTTATTGATATCGATAAATTTAAAAAAGCATGTTTTTTTCTTGTTTTTTTTTTGTATAAAATGTATAACATAAACCAAAATAATGCCTTTGCTCAAGATTAAGCGAAGACACTACTAACATTATAGATCTTAATATACGAAGTGTGGCTCACAATAAGCACGGAGAAGCGGCAGCCATGGCGTCATTTTTATTTCACATCTCAATGGCGGCCATCAAAAATACCCGCGTAGTTGGAGATGCCTATCTGGGACACCAGCCCGGGCGGTAAAATTCGGTGACGTTCGAATTTAACTTGCACCGGTAAGATTAAGGAAAAAAGTGCCTAGGTCTTGTTCGCACAAACAACTGCACGCACTAATCTTTGCGCTAACGACAAACGTTAAGAATAATTCGCATTTACCGCGCCATGTGCTGTGAATCTTTGGCACCAGCGGGGAAAACGCTGGAAACCGATTGAAGCTCAAATTTCGTGTGCTAAACGTTTCCTTCTTCGTAATTACGGCAGAAACGACCCTGCCAGTTTCTCGTAAAACCCGAAAAGCTTACGGGTTATGTCCTCTCTTGAACGCACATCCAAGTTCAAGAAAGGCCGCCAGTAATAACTGGCAGTGATTACTTAATGAGTAAGTGTTTCTAGATTTTTGTTTCTTCATTTTAACGTTTTACAGAATGGCTGACAGAAGCCCATGATGACGGTCGTTCCTAGCGTAAAATTACACCAATTTATTTCGACGCGCTTTGTCGTATACCGTCAGGACTCATAAATTACATCCCTGAAACATTAATTGCAGTTTGAAATCTGGATGATAGTTTTACACACTAAACGTTCGCGGAAGAAAACAAAATCCCTTTTCTGCGGAGAACAGTGAAAACATACAGCGTTGTTTAAGGAGTGATTTTACTCCCTATAGAAATGCGCTGTTCGCCCGATTGCGAGGCGCTAAAAAGTAGTGTGTAGAGCTGACATCCACAGTTCGTTATTTTGACTAGGGATGTATGAATATTCAAGTTTCGAATTTGAATCGAAAAATGATTGTCCGAATACTAATTTGAATCGACTTTCGGATTTCTAATATTCAAGTTTTCGAATAATTTAATGCATCGAATATCGGTACTGCCGGCAAAAATTGAAGTTTTTCAGAAACACTGTTCACGTGCCTGTGTTGATCTAAAACAAACCTGCATTCAGAAGCTTTCAGACTAACAAAACATTTCGACAAAAAATGGTTTCATTCCTTTGTTCCTCAAACAAAGCAGTCATGCTTGGAGCATGATAACTGATAATTGCAAAGCGATAATTGAATCGGTCTCTTCCACTAACCCGTCACTCCCCCGGCGTCGCGCGGGTGCGAGCGCTAGGAGGCGCAAAACGCCACCCAATTCCCCCGATTCAAACGGTTCAGCCATTTTAGCACGTTGCGCGTCCACACGTGGATGTGCGTGGATGGGTTATTTTGGGCTGTGTTCCAAAATTTTCTCGATCCGACTCCGGAGTAAAGTTTTCGTACCTTGGCGTTTCAAAACTTACTCGCGCTTACTCGATGACGTCAGAACTCGCGTTCCAGAAGCGGGTTGTTTACTCCGGAGTAATTAATCACGCTACCCTCCTCAATCGGGGGTAACGGCGGATCAAATCGAGTAAATGCGTCACATGATCTGTCTGTCGTCTGCTTTCTGCGCCGACAGCCGTCAAAGCTCGTTTGCTCCGTTGGCTTTGGCGGCAGACTTTCGAAATAACAAAGAATGAGCCGCAGCCATTTATGTGTAGTTATTGCGGTTTGCTGTTTTCAAAGCAGGAATTGATTGCACCACATCCAGACCGAGTACCTTCCCTCAGGAAGGTATACTTGTTATTATCAGAGTGCGAGCGTAAACAGGAGCTTCTACGCATCCTCGTCCTCGGCGTTGGAGGGAACTCCGTATTCTTGCGCCAAAAGATTCGTTCAAACGCAGTTAATAAAGCGGAAGCTTTTTTTTTCGCTTGTAAAGCAGTGAAGGTATTGAAGATTTTATGTACACAATCAGTCAACAACCCCACCGCATCTCCCTGCCTAATAAATTGTCTATAGACGCTTTGCACACGCGCCAGATTGAGCCGCCATAGCCGACCTTCTCCTGTTTTACCGAAATGCCGAGCCACTGAAGCGGGCGTTTATGAGCCTCCACAGGGACCTATGCTGGGGAGGAGGACACAGTAGCACCTAAAGTCGCAATAACCTGTCCTGCTGTGGCAACGATGACGTGAAGCGAACGTAATAAGAGGAAACAAAAACTGAAGGTCGCTTATGGCGGCGCCCATGCACAGCTGCTGCAAAGCGTCTATAGCGGTTTCGATGTGCTCTCTGTGATTTTATGATCACATTCGCGTGAAAGCGAACGTAAGTTACATATAACTGTTGAGAAAGCCCCATGGGCTCTACCGCTACACCGTGTGGAAGCAAATATACGCAAAACGTAATTGGTGCTAAATACGATGAGTTGAGGCTGTCCATGGCACCTGGACTAGACGTACAGCGATCGCGAAGATTAATCGAAACAAATAAACAAATATGTTGATGTCTAACTGAAGGGAATAAGTAATTTTTATCTCAATGTACAGCCCAAAAGGAAGGTGAGCAAAAGGAGTGGATCATAGAAAAATCGTGGGGCAGGCGAGCTGGTGAATATTAACTAGAACTAAGAGAAACATCACGAGAAGGAGAAAATAGACAGGACGTCGTCCTGTCATTTTCCCCTACGTTTGATGTCTTCTCTACCCCAGTCCAGGTTAATTCAACAGGCTGGTGGGCCATCTGAAAAAGCGCGCTGTAAAGCCGGTTACCTATGTTTCTATGTGGTTTCTGATCAGCCGTTGACCGAGACGAAGCCAATCCGCGTAGTATCCAGGTGGTTATCCCGGCCGTTCCAAAATCGAGTCGCGGATCGTTTACTCGCGATATCACGTGGTATTACCCGCTGACGTAGGAGACAGGTTACTCGGGTAAGATGTGGAACATTGCCTTGGTTATTCGTGCTAGGTTAGCTTCTCTTCGTTCCCTATGCTCTGCAGGACAATAAAATCGTATGATTTTGTTTTCTTTTTTTCTTCTTTTTTATAATGTGTTGTACTTTTTGTGTTAAAATTGCTTATGCATCTTTTTGGTATTGGGGTTCTTTTCGACATTCGACTTTTTTGGCCCCTATTCGGCACTATTCGATTCGACTTTGATTCGAGTGGAAATTTCACTGTTCGAGCACTCCCACTTTTGACAACTTGTGAGGCCTATGCATACGGCCTCACGAACGAGTTGTTTGACGCGCTGAACTCACAGACCAGATATAATAACTCAGCTGTTCAGCGCTTTGTACGGACGCGAACTCACATAAGAAAAGCACTCGCTAACGCCCCGAGCCGGTGCCCGCCCTGCGTAATGCTACGCGGAACACGAAAGCACTGATACGGATACGTAAAGCAGTATCACTGCCTGTCTTAAGCCCGTCTCGAACCACGTTTTCGCTCACTACATCGTCGTCCAGTCACGCTCGACTACTGGAACATTACTCACATTTTCTTTACTGGCTGGTGTTCATCCAATACCGTCTAGATAATAAGGGATAACAGTGCTAGCTTTTTTAGCCCCATCTGCCGGAGGCTAGTAGGGGCACGAGGAGGCGAGTCTCAGCCGAACACTGACAGTCCGAATTAGCGACGGTATTAACTTGTGGCGCCAGCTCCCGATAGGCGCGGCAAGCAGATGACGCATTCTGTTGTCTGTTCGCGGCGCCTATTGGGAGATGGCGCCACAAGTTAATAGCGCTGCTAACTTCGTCGTCTGCGAGCGCGCCATATGTGGACTTCGGCAAGTTTGTTGTTCTCATATTTTTACAGGAATGGAACTACGACTTGGAATGTCACAAGGTAAAACTGACCAGCTCAATGCACATTCAGTAAAATGTTTAGCTTTCTACGAGCAGGCGCCATTTTTTCCGGCTCGTTTTACAGCGGATGACCCTCTTGTGCCACCCGGTGTTTGGGCCCCACGCTGGCTGCCGGTATGTGACGTAGCCAACCCAGCACCGCGGCCTTCCTTTCTATACTTCGCTTCACCATTAGTCAGAGCGGTGTCAAAAGTGCAACGTCACGGCGCTAGTCATCCTTCAATTCGCGTAAAATCACATGGATGAAGCACTCCAAAAACAAATGTGGGGGTTTTACGTGCCAAACCAACGAAAGCATCTGGCACGCCCCAGTGGAGGACTCAGGATTCATTTGGAGCACCTGGGGATCTTTTGACGTGCAACCGAAAGCTCCGTTACACTGCGTCTTCACCGCAATAAAAGCCTCCAGCGCGAAACACATGCGCGTCAAAACCGTCCGGTCCGGCGTGCGAACTGTCGGGAAGATGGCTGCTCCGAATCGCCGCACCGGACGGTTCGCGACACATGGTTTCCGACGCGTCCTTGCGTCGCTCCGTTCAGCTCCGCCCAGTTTCGGGAATCCCTCTACCGAATGGATGGATGAATGCTAATGGCTATATCTATAACGGGCGGTAGCTCGCGCCACCTAGCCTAGAAAACTAAAATACTACCCTCGCCCTTCTTGGTTTTTCTGACTTTAAAGCAAACATAATATTTTTATTACATTCTATTAAAGTGTGCGTGTGTAAAGATTTTCCGTGAGGTTACTTTTCTGCTCAACATCACTTAATCGCGATGGACCGCAGCGGACCTTAGAGCCATCCCAGCGAAGCAAGCACTGCGTACAAATCACGTGACTACGCACACCGCGCATTGCTGCGTCTCTCCCGAAGTTCACGTGACACTCACACGGCATTGGAATGGCTCGTAGCGTCCACTGCTGTCCATCGTAAGCTGAAACGGAGTACATTCGGGTTTCGACGGCCTCGATCGGTCCCAGAAGGCCGGCTTGCTAAGGCGCGTGAGATCAGCAGCTTGTTTTGTGCGCGCGGGAAAACTCGATGGCGTCCATTTCATTCACAACGACGACTCGCGTCGCGTGACGCACCGCCACCATGTGTCTGTAGGAGGGGCAGATCCGCTTCCCCGAACTGCCCGAACCACGAAGCGCCTCCTCGCCCGATCGGTCCGAAAGCCACGTGACAACATGACCTTCGCGCCATCCGTGCTGATTGGCTGCGGCCCTCCGAAAATCGCACAGCCGTGCGGCGATATCTAGCAAGTTGGACGCACGCCGGCGCCGGACGGAGGCCCCGTCCGACGCTCCGCTGCGACGAAAACCCTCGCCCTCGGACGTCGTTCCGGCGGTTCGCACGCCGAATCGGACAGTTTGGACGCGCATGTGTCTCGCGCTTCCGTCACATTGCGGGCAACGCGGCCGGGATTCGAACCCACCACGTGGGGATCCATAGGCCGGCGCTTTGCCTCCAAGCCACCGAGGCATCTGAAGCACTTCGACACGTGATTGTAAACAAAAACCAGAATAAGTTTCACATCTAAGGTGCAGTAAGTTGTACATTACATCCGCGCATAACCAGAAGGGCTGCCTTGTATGTATTAACTAGCGCTTAATTGGATTATACAGGACTCACATGCTGTGTCCAAAGACGCTAGCGAGGACCCAGCATAGGTGGTACCTCCATTACCACCAAATCTTAGGTTTAGAAAACAATGTGGATTCATCTCCATTATTCGTGGATTGCACCTACGTCACGTCATTGACATGTACAACGTATGAGTGCCGTCGGCTGTGCTATGGAGGAGGCACCTCCGACGGCATGGTCACCTAAACCCGTAAAGCAGAGTGCACGCGCTGTTACTTACTGCCCTTAGTTTACTCATCTCTGTTCGCAATACCACTTCTAGCCTTTGGCTGTGCTCTGACGTACGATGAAACGAAGTTTAGAACAAGTCAGTTCACCGGCGTGTTTGAGCGCTAAACAAAGAGAATCCGGGCGCTCACGTCTCTTGGGCGACACGGCTTGAAGGACGGCCGTGATGAGGTCGTAATGGTGTCCCCGGCGCGTGAGCAGCCGGTCCCGCTGGCGCAGAAGCGTCAGCAGGGTGCTGTTGAGGCGCTGCACAGAGTCCGCCAGCAGGAACAGCTGACGACGGAGCTCGGCCACCGCTGCGAAGAAGGAGCACAATGAGTGAATCATTAGGTGTTTGTTGCAAGAAGCTATACCGAATCCTCTTGACCTGAGCCATCTGGGTCAAGGAGGAGGAGCAGGATAAGGAAGGCCAATCAAATTCGGGGGTTTTGAGCATTAAACCGACAAAGGTCATCCGGCACGACCCTGCGGAGCACTGGTCATTAAAGGGGTTATGAAATTAATTTTGGGCTGGTATAAATGATTAATTAAATGATTTCGGATTGATATTTTACCCATCGCATATCGTTTAGTGGGCCAAAAGAAGGAGGGTTAAACAAAAAAATCTGCTTGTCGGTACGAAAATTTCAAAACATTGAGAAAAAGACCCAACCACACTGATGAGGACAACGACACCATAGATGATTTGTTTCTGATCTGACGCACCGCTCGGCTCACGTAGCCAAACATTACGCCAGCGTGCTTCATGTAATAACAGCGCCTAAGATGACTCGTAGTATTTTTTATATATTTTAGTTACCACGGGTGTCCAGTTCATTGTAACCTTATTGTTCTTGCAGCTATAACATGTTAAATATCATACGGTTACCATGAAACTGTAAAACGGGGATAATTCTGATCCACTCCCAAAATAAAATAACGATTTCTTTTTTGTGTTTTTTTTTACACCAATTTGGTTTATGATTTGAATGCCGTGATAAAAGTGTCCGGTTCCACATAGACGAGCCAGAATCAGATTTCAGCGTTTCACAAAGTTTAAAGCCATAAATGAATTCAATGAGCCCGTAAAGCCCATCTGAAACAAACATAAGAGGGACACCCCGACGGGAATCGAACTCGGGACCAAGTGATTTTCAGTCGGATACCCCACCAACCAAGAGCACCTGCGGGAAAAGCAGATGCGTGGGCGTGCGGGATGCGTGTTGAAAAGTAAGCTTTACGTCCCCATCCCGTGCAGAATTCACGCAAACCTGATCGTGCTCACAAAGACTGGAAAGCACAAAATAGAGAGTGTTAGTGGATCGTTGCGACGACTCAGATAGTGACAACCCCAATACTCCACCGCCACCTTTGCGCGTGCACTGTATTGTTATCGGGGGCATCGGAGGTATCGGAACGATCTACTAAAACTTTCTAAAGGGGTTGAGCCATAGCCTCCTCTATAATCACACAGCCTGGCAGTTCGGCGACGGAGCCAGAGAGTGCCCGGTCGGGAGATTTGGAGCGCGAGGATCTGGTAGCACAAAGCATCAAAAAACCATTTCTCGGGAAACCTGGACGTCGCCGCACAACTTTTGGAGCAGCGAGGACCCGAAACACACTTGTTCGCTCGGGGAGAAGTGTATTTCGGCATCTCGCCGCAGCGGAGCGCCAGTCACGTGGCTCTCCTCTATTCGTTGTCTGCCACACCACCTTTTTCATTTTGGCGGCCGCTTCTCGTGGCGATCTGCCAGGCCTTTGCCAGAATATAGGAGACTATAGTGGAGCTGGCGACACGCAAACCACACACTTCGTGTGCGGTGTTACGAGAAAATAAATGATTAGTTTGCTGGCGGTCCACCAGAAGGCGATGGGGCCACGGACGGGCTTCCTGTGTCCCGAAAGACGGGGTTCGCTCCATTGACCAGGAGGAAGCGAGCGTCCCTTCTCGGGACCCCACGGAGGTTGGCTATAAAAGGGGAGGCCGAGGGCCGATGAGGAGAGCGATGGACTGAGAGGCTCAACAGTGAACTCGGTGTGCTAGGCTTGCTGCCCGGCCACGAGAACTCTGGAGAGCCCTCACCCCTCGGCCCTCCAGTAGAGACGGCCGCCTTGGCTTAGCCTTCGGGCCGGCCACGGGGTTCGTCGAGTTACCTGGGCCAGGCTGCGCCAGCAGACTATGGAAGATGTCATTCAGTCGTCTTGTGCCCTTTTCCGCGACCACGCAAAGAAGTAGTCGCGAGAGCGGTTCTTTGCGAGCGAGGCAGATCTGGGCTGGACGGGCCTAGCGCAAGCCACACACATGTAGTTTGTAATCACGTGTAGTGCGTGATCAATACACTCGGTGTTCCCAGGTCTTAGTCCTAGCATAACCAAACTTGTGTTATTTTTTAACGATTATGACGAGTCTCCGAACCCTTCAATTTCACTTCAACAGGAGAAGTGTACAATACGACGGTGATGATGGTGGAAACCTCTCATCCTGGTCCGAAAATTCGCGGGTAATTGAAGCGAGACGCGCTGCTAATTATGAACTGCGCAGCTTCGAGGCGGATCGCGGTTACGTAGAGCGAGTGGGCAAAAGCGCGTGCTCGAGCACCCTAATGACCGGGGCTATGATGACTGTGCTTCTAATCATGCAGAAAGATCCTGTCCGTAAACACGCCCGGAATGGCGTAACGGCACTGCGCAGCCGGCGACCGTAATGGCACATTCTGCGTGGCATATATATATGACCATCTGCCATACCGCATCCACGCTCCCTGTCACAAATTGAAAAAAAGGCAAAACGGGGAACGTCTAATTGCTTAATTCCCCAGAGTGCGAAAGCAGGAGCCGGTGCAAAGCTACATTTGCATAAAAACATGGCTGAAACACACCGACGGAATTCGCTGACGAAATAAGAAATGTCATATTTTGCCTCCGTGATGAATCTGATTTGAAATTTGACCGACCCAGGTAAACCCGTCACGGCCGAACTTACTGTCGACACAAGACAGAAATTGAGGAGGATAAAACCAGGCCGCTCAGTTCATCACATTTACTTGTTCACGTGAAATGAATTTGGAGAAGGTTCGCCTTAGACACGCACAACATCGACGCTCGTAGAATATCGTCACAAAAACACAACAAATATTGCAACAAAAACCGAGACTAGAAACAGTACGAGGAGAACCCAAAAATTATATTCAAAGTAATAAAAAAATGCCCCCGTGTTCACTGCAAGGCCCACGTGGCTTATACCTGGACACTCACTCACAGTCACTACAAGGAAATGCCTCTTACAAAGAAGACGCAGTCGCTGCGTATTATAGAACAATATTTTTAATTATAAAAAAAAACGTTTAATGCATTTTGTTTAAAACAATTTGGATCCATGATTTTTTTTTAAAGGAGGGTAAAGCTATCTAAAACAAAGGACAGATGCATTTCCAGAACTGCGTGAGAACTATCAGTTTTAATGCGGGCGAGCTCTTCTACGGACGAGATGTATTATCCAAGAAGTAAAAAAAAAAACATATCTTCAAGCTGCGCGGATAATTGATGTAAAAATTCAAGAACAAAATTTCAATTGCCGCGCATACCGTGAATTAGCAAGCATACAAATAACTAGTTATATTTCGGAAGGGGCAGGAAAGCACAAAATGCTCTTTTTAGCACACTTTCTTTTTTTATTTTCTTTCATCGGTGACAACGATGCACCAATAAAAAAAGTTATGTTTTATTGTTGTCGAGGTTTTTTGTTGTTGTTGTTGTTGTTGTTGTTATTTTTACAGCAACGGGTAACATTGTGAAACGGATACTCAATCATGCAAAAAAAAAAAGAGAAAAAAACTGGCCAGATGGCCAAGAGGTCGTTGACTCCAGACACGCACGGAAATTATCCCGTATTCCTTTCTTCTCGAACAGGAACTATAATGTAGCAGCAACAATTCAGGCCATAACATTTAAAATTACCGTCAAATCACCTCCACTTTTTTTTTTCATTGCATCTTGGCATTTTGTCGGAAAGTACTCCGGTTGAGACTCGACTTTAGGCAGCAAGGTCGCCCTGTCAAATTTTATATCGCAGTCCACCCGGAGTATTCGCATACTGCCACCTCCCTTTCTTCGTTGAAAAAAAAAAAAAAGACTCGTGTCAAATTATATTTTGTTTATCCCTATGCTGACATGGCGGTGGAAGCTGCATGCTCGCCGGACCAATGAACAGCCTGCATTTCGTCACCTGATTCCGCTCTCTGCGCGCGGATGCAGGCGGAAGCGTGATCACGTGGCAAAATATTGACGGACGATTGGTCCAACGAGCATGTAGCTTCCACCGCGCTACAATCAGTGTAGCCACGAAAAGAGTATAGCTCCGTCATTACTGACCTTCCACTTCACTGGGATGCCGAGCTATTCTCAAGCCGCAGCCACACTGTTTATACAGGGTGTCCCCGAAAACGAAAAAAACATCTACTGTCGAGACCGGATATAACGAAGTCAACAGGAATTGGAAATCACTTTGCTACATTCGATATTTCGTTATAACCGTCTTCGGTTATAACGAAGTGCAAAAGTGGAGGGGAAATGGTGATCTTTTCGCTGTAGCCGCTATTTCGTTATAGCTGACTTCGTTATAACGGGTCTCGATAGTAGAAGGTTGTTTTACAATGCAAAAATAAGCTTGGCATCGCCGAACGCTACTTTCCACCCAGAGGTAGCGCTAGAGGTCCGAACCAGATACCAAAGTTTAAGCACGAACCGATATTTTATTCAAAGGTTTAACGTGATTTTCTGAAATCTCAATGGGACAATGGGGCTCATTTTCTCCCGTTTTCGGTTTCTGGCGCCATAAAGCTCCGTGTATTCGAAAGCTCCATCGGCCACCATTTTCCCATTGAAGTTTTCAGAAAATCACCTACAACTTTTGGATAAAATATTGGTTCGTGCTGAAACTTTGGCATTTGGGTTGGACCTCTAGCGCTACTTCTGGGACGGAAAATGAGCGTTCGGCGATGCGTAGTTTAATTTTGCGGTGAAAAAACCTCTGTGCATTGTTTTTGGGGACACCCTGTATGTCATCCAAAAGACACGGAGTTCGCCGCAGACATGATAACAAAGTTATCCGCGTCTCACGCGTGTTCGAAGCACGTGTGCTTCGAACGTGTCTGCGGACAGTTTTTGTAGCCGAACATTTGCCGAAACCCCCAGATTCGACGAATCTCAGGGTTTCGATGGTACGGAGAACCTTAAAACTTTTGTTTGTGAAATTCGATATAGTTAGGCTTATGGGCAGCTGCCCGACCTCTACGCAAACGTTTCGAATTTAAGAAAATAAACAAATACTATCTAAAGCGGTTTATCTTAAGTAAAATGATTCCCAACCTTTGTGCGATACAAAAGCGAATATATGTACTTCTAAGGCTTTATAGTTAGAATGCGAAACAACAAAACAGTATACCCATTCAATATTGCATTTTCCCTTCGCCGGGTGCGTCAGCTCGGTGATTTCAAATAAGATCGACCAAAGGGTGGCTGGTCAGACATTTTTAAATCAACTGATGTTTTTATATGCCATTGTCTATGTGTCTGGTATAAACAAATCCACACTTAGTTTTGACCTAGAAAAAAATTGGGGGACAGGAAAAGTCGTAAGGCATGAAGAGGTCGGACAGTTGCATTAACGCGCACTGACGGAGGGCGCACGTTTCAAAGTGAAGAACTAAAACGATAAAATTACAAGAATTCTAATATCTTTTTAGAAACAACACTATAGGTACAGCATTGCTTGTAATATGTAGTAATAATATTTATTTCTATTATATATCGTTTTCTAAAAATTTCCAAACATGCCTGGTCGAACGACAAAAGGCAAAATTTGGAGGCTTCTATTTCATAAAATAATTTCATCACTATCATATACTTTTCAGATAGTATTCTACTTATATATCAGCTTAGTATATAAAATATATATATAGTATATCTGAGTGATACGATAGTCGTGATATATTTAGGCAAACATGAGGAAAAAATCAAACAACGAAAAATTCCGATGTGAATAAAACAAAACACACCACCTTCGATTTTTTTTTTAATTTGTGTAGCCTGTCATATTTTATTTCGGCATTAACTTTTATTAAAACATGTTGCATTATTTTATTGAAAAGGAAGACATAACCTTACTTTCACTGTGTGACCAATTGCTCTAGTTGTCAATGACCTCATCTGAATACAATTATATGAAAGATGTGTGTTAGTTTCATGAAACTGGAACTCAGAGTCACTTCTCATATAGGGCACTGCTAAGTTTAGGCTTTGAACAAAGATCCTATTTTGGGAGTTGTGTCTTTTTCTCAATAAAATAATGCAACATTTTTTAATAGAAATGAATGTAAAAAAAGATAGTATGGTACCCAAATTTTAAAAAAAAATCGAAGGTGGTGGTTTATATTTATTATTTGCACGGAATTTTTTGTTGGTTTTTTCCCATGCTTGCCTAAATATGTCACAGCTGTTGTATCGCTGAGATACCTAATATATATTTTAAATAATAGCCATTTATAAATATAAAACTACCTGCAAATTATATGATAATATTTAAATTATTTCATGAGATACAGGCCTCCACATTTTGCCCTCAATCGTTCGAGCAGGCATGTTTGGAAATTTTTAGAAAAAGAAATACGAATTTAAATAAATGTTATTACTATATAATACAAGCCAGCTGTACCCATCGTTTGTTTCTAAATGGTATTAGAATCCTCGTAATTTTATTGTTTTAGTTATTCACTTTCAAACTTGGCCCCCTCCATCAGTGCGCGATAATGCAACTATCCACCTCTTCATGCCTTACGATTTTTCCTGCTTCCAATTTTTTTTTCTGTTCAAAACTAAGTGTGGATTCGTTTATACAAGACACTAGACAATGGCATATAAAAACATCAGTTGGTTTAAAAATGTTGTCCAGAAAAAGGCGACAAACAAATGTCGACGTTTTCCAAAAAGGGACAATCGAGCCTATTACATGCTTGAATAATTGCTTGCCCACAAAAAAAATAAAAATAATTGCGTATAAAATACGATGTCAAAACACTTAGGGGTGTGCGAATATTCGCCATTTTCGAATAACGAATCAAATATTACCCTATTCGATTCGTTAATCGAATCGAATAATAATTTTCAAAAGTTTCGAATATTTTTCGAATAATTTCCGAATGGTCGTTACGGTGTCGCGCCGCGAGATTCCCTTCCCAGGCGTCCCACAAGGCGCCGGCACGCCTGCCATACCTGCCCGCAAGATGCAAATACGTACACTATTCTCCCAGACAATGACTGTCATCATCGGCGGCAGCAGTTTCTTTCTATACGTACGTAGCTGTTGCCTCCATTATGGACCACTGTGTTAAGTATAACCCATAGGTATGACCTGTATAACCCGCATGTAGCGATTTGTCGAGAGACAAGACAGGCGACGCCGACCCTCTTCGCTGTCGCTCGGTCAGTCGCGCGATGAGGCAAGCCGCATGAAAGTGGCGTGAGCAAGCGACCAAGGCGATGAGGACGTTTTCTAGAAATCCAAACACCGAGCGACGCGACGAGCGACAGTGAGAAATCGCCGCTCGCTGCTGACTCTCGTCGCTGTCGCTCGTCTCGTCGCTCGCTGAATCGCTTACATGCGGTTCAGCCTTTAGGGACCGCTTTGGCACGAGACTGCTCGTGCACGCTTTCGGAAAGCTTGTCGTGGAGACGTTTCAGAACTGGTTGCAACGGTACCGCCGCTCTGTATGAGTGAAGTAGAAGTGGTAGAAGCGGGATAGTTGTTCGAAGAAAAGCGCAGTAGAGTGTGGAAGTTTTTCGGTCGCTCCCATGCAACCAATTGAAGAAGCCACAACAGCTGCTTGTTTCGAGTCTTTCCCAACACTTTCCACGGTTGTTACACTTGTTCAGTGTGAGATGATGTTGCTTTTTGAGGGCGCAAGTGAAACAAGACAATGCGTTTTTCCAGAACCTTCTCAGATCAGTGAAAACAAGGTTCCTGGACGTAAGCACACAGGCACATCACGCCCTTGCCACCTTCCTTGATCCTCGATTCAAGGACATCTGCTATAACAAGGAATAAAAAGAGAATGTAGAGTACCTACTAAGTACATTGCTTCAGGATGTACCAGGCTCAAGCGAACTGTGATTTTATGTTCAGCATCCGCGTGAACCATGATATTATGTTTAGCATTCCAATATTTTAGTAGCTTTTGTCTTTATTTAATTATATATCGTTGAACTCTAGTCAATATCGTCTAGTCGCGTTTTTACAATAATCGTAGGAAACATTTTGGAACAATGAAAATAATTTTATAATCTCTTTGCTCTTCTTTAGTAGCTCTCTACTTACTATTCGGAAACTATTCGAAAATTATTCGATTCGTATTTGTATTCAATTCGGTGCCACAATTATTCGATTCGTATTCGATTCGGTTTCAAAAATCATTATTCGCGCATTCCTACAAAATAATATTCAAAAATCTTCACTACAAAGTCGCGAACTTGACAAGAAAATCGATAAATTCGCACAGATACTAGAAGGCCGCCGCGAAGGTCTGTGACACAGAGATTCCAAAAGTTGCCGAAATCACTTGCGTTTTTTTTTTTCACGTGACCGCTAGAAATGACGCAAACTTTTCTTGTTATTTTTTCGAACCTGACAACGTTTGAAGTGATTACGTTGATAAATGCAACGATTTTCGAAATTTCCAACTGGTAAGGTTGACAAATTCGACAATTTCTGAACGTGCGAAGTTCAAAAGTTTAACAAACATCAAACCACCGAAGATGGTTCAAACATCAATCGAATTTTCCCGAGACATGCCATAGTCAAACATGGTATATGTGCGTGTTTTTTTATGTTTTGAAAACTTAGCAATTGTGGCACATTATCAGTGAGCACGCTCATGCTGTGCTAACAAGAATACGCTAACCGCAAAAAGTGACAAAATAATAACACCATGACCATCGTCACAGACGTTGTTGTTTGCCGCTTTTTCTCTTTCTCCTGTGTCTCGAGGTTTTGTCAGTATGGTCGTGGAAGACCTACTCCAATCACTCTAGGTGCCAAGAGGCAAACGAAACAAGGTAGCGACCTGGTGGCACCTATGGTTTTGCCAGCATTTTCTCGAGCCATGACATGACATGGCAGCATCGCGAAGACCATCACCGCGAAGAATGACCATCACTTTCATCTTGTATATTACATCATCTCATAATCACCATCACTAGACGCGGCACCGCGGGCCTCCTTGGTACGGGCTGTTGCCTTTCTGCGGTGCCGCGGCTCTCCTGAGCAAATAAAGATGATTATGATTATGATTATGATTATAGTTGTTGGGTCAGTTTTAAAATGAAGGAAAATACTGAAATACTGTTATAGGCAAAGGCACTCTAAAAAAGTAAGATATAAAATGTAAATAAACAAAAATTCGAAACTATGAAACGCGTGCCTCTGTCAGATGATCGAAAAACTTCGAACCTCACAAACCTTCAGCATCCCTTGTGACTGCAGTTTAAATTTTTTTTTTCATTACCGCATTGTCTAGGTTTTAGTGTCCTTAAAAATTGCATTTTATATATTTCATCATTTTTATAATCAAGTTGTGAGACAGACGGCTTATCATTTCTCAAATACCTCGAGCTCTGTGTCGCCGTCGTACGTAATGGAGCAAACTGTTGAGGCCTTTATGTGTCGTGTTTCCGTAGAAATAAAGGTATGCATAAATACTTCGTCGGCGTTCTTTTAAAAACATGTATATCGATAACGCCAAGCTCATCCGATTTTTTACATTATGCAGGGTTGTTTAGCTTTAGAAGAATGATGGCAATATGAAGTATGTTTGCGTAAGTTGGCTTCGTAGCGTACCCCAAGCCAGCTGTCGGTGCGACAGAAAAACATGGCTTTATCCCATAGGTGCTGGCGCATAGCGCTGACGAAAAAAGGAAGCTGAAATTGGACGGACATGCCACCTCACTTGAGCGCCGACAGAAATAGCATTCTGCCCAAGCTGTCAGGGATGTCAGCCAATGGCTTCATATAAAATCAAAAGATGCGGTCAAAGTTTTTCGTTTTGTTTTGTTTTTCTCGCATACAGTCTCATTATAAGGCGCCTTGCTGCACGTTTGTACTCTTGTCGATATCGTATCAAACGCTTTACACTCCAGAAATATTTTAGGTGTCTATAAAGATTATTTTTGCAAATAGTGAAGTACCTGACGGCTTGTTGGTTGCAAGCCCCTTATTGTGTTTATACATTGCTCGTCCATGAGGATTATCTTTATAAGAAGTACTGACTTTTTATTCCAGACATTGACACCGACCTCAGTGAGCCAACGTTACCAAGAACTCTCGAAAGTGCTGGGCAGCAAGTCGATATAAAATCTATCCGGAGATCATTTATACCTCTTAGCCGTCATAAAGTAGGATATTTCGGCTCCTATTGCTCGCTCAAAACCCCACGATACAATTCACGCTGTGCAGGCAATCATTGTGTAAGCAAGCATGGGTTGCGTTTTGTTGAAGTAAAACAGATCATAATTTCTCCCTCCCCCCCCCTTTTTTCCCCTTCCTGCCGCAGCGGGCGCGACGGTCGATTCTCGCGGTCAACGTGAGGAACTGCTTTTGTCCGATCTTCTCAAGCGGGAGATTCCCGTGAAAGCCCACCTTACATTTTCTTTACACGATGCTGACTTAGAAGCGTCGCAAACGGGCTAAAGGGATGCGACACTATTCCTCAGCAACTTCGAGCATCGGAAGTATACCCAAAGAAACTTCGGTCTCAATGCCCTCTGGCACATGTTGACAAAAATAACGGCACTTAGTTGCCACGTAAATATCGACACGGTGCGCTTTGTTCGGTGCAAGGCATTTAAAAGAGACAAAAAAACGTAATTAGCGCTGCCTGGCACTCCGGTAATTGCATGCCGCTCTCGAACTGAATAGGGTCGTTACAAAACAAGTGTGCCCATACTTCAGAGTGTTTCCAACTGCTCCGTTTGGACCACGCGGTTGCAATGCAAACTGCGGGGAGCAATCGAAAGCCTCTGTCGTCTGCAGGCACCCCTGCTGTCCTTTTCGCCATTCGAAAGCACGCGCCTGCGCGCGTGCAGACAATCTGAGAAGTAGGCGTCCTCGCCAGTAAATTGCGAACGCACTCCGTGGTTGGAGTTGCTCCCTGTCCTAAATCTAAGCTCTCTATAGACCTTTCTAAATACCGCCTTCTGGGCGCTGCCATCTTTGTCTTCTGGGCTGTGGAAGGCGTTTTGAGCGTGCGCAGTAGCTGTCTTCCACGAAATATGAGACGCCACGCATGCGTAACAGTCCGGTGACTCAGCATTTTTCGACTGGAAGATAAGAGCTGGAACGGTCTATACATAGCTAGAAAGCTTGCGTTACGGGGTGTTCCCAACCGCTCGATTGAGGTCACGTGGTTTCTATGGGCCGCGTTCGATCGTCTGCGAGTGCCTCCGCCTTTCCGCCTGCGTTCCTCCTCGCCACGCGCGAAAACGCAGCGCGCTTGCGCACTTGCGACCGATTTCCGCGGGGGGCGTACCCCCTTTAAATTGCAAATGTATCCCCATGGTTTCAGACGGACGGACACTCTCTACAATCTGGGCTCTCTGTGAGAAGCAATTGATGTTAGCGTTAGCTGGCGGCTTCATCGATTGGTGGCGCAATGGTCTGAAGCGTGGGTGCAGCGAAGGTGATCCTATTTCAATGGAAGCACGGCTCCACAAAATGTCGCACCTTCGGTGCAGTGGTTGTATCCTTCATTTCACTGGCAACTTATATGATCGAATAGATCACACTGGAGTCAATTAAACAGCGTCAAAATTGCATCGTATTACCCCGCTCGTCGTCTTGTCTAAACCAACCAAGCACATTAAAGGTCGGTTCTCACATGCAGCGAAGCGCTAATGTAGCGCTCCTCACGTGCCGTCAGCTACTTATCGTCTGCCACGAGCAACAGTTTTGACGGTGAGATACAAAGCTGGTGAACGCTCCCGTCAGCACGCGCTTAGCGCGAGGTAAGCGCTACGCTTGTAGCGCTCCGCTGCATGTGTGAACAGGCCTTAAATGCGCAGCGATCCTGCGTTTCTTTCTTCTTTTTTTTTTTTTTGTGCGTGACCGGTTTAGTTAGTGAGAGCGAATCCGCAAACACGACGAGCGCAGTGACCAGTGTTGTGTGAAGAACATCTAAAAAGTACTTGGGAAGTAGAGTACAAAGGAAATGAGTGGTCGTGTATGCTTCAAGCAAAGTAGTAAATACACCGGGCGCAATGTACTTGAAGTAAAGTACTATAAATACAATGTACTTTCAAAGTAAACTATTCTTTTTTTTTTAGAGCTCAGCTCTTTGGCGTTTGTTTCCGGGTTTCGCGGCGTCGACGTACATAACCGCGCTCAGTTTAGCGAAAAATATTGACGTCACATGAGTTGGTCCTCACGTCACCTATGAACAAATTCAGTTTCTCGGCTAGATGTAGCAGGAAAATGCAGCAATTCAATTTCCCACTAAATTAAAATTGATGTCACGGGACCTCAAGACAAATTCAGTTTCCCCGCTAAATTTAGCGGGGAGAATGAAGTCACATGACTGGGTATCACATCACCAATGAAAAATTCAGTTTCTCTGCTAGATTTAGCGGGAAAATTGACGTCACGTGCGGAGGAGGAGGAGGGAAGGAGTGGAGGAGGATAGAAGGAAGAGGAGGAGGGGAGAAAAAAAGGAGGAAAGGACAAGCAGGGGAGGAGGAGGGGAAGGTAAGGAGGAGATGGAGGGGCATGCATGGCCGTACATACCATACCTTCCGTACCCTTCCCTCCTCCTACTCAAGAGCTGCGCTCTAATTTCGCGTTACAGAGATGTGTAAACGACTTGAAATTTCTTAATGCGACCTTTCATGATGCCATTGGCATGCATTGCCCCAGAAGCAATGGGAAGGGGGGGGGGTCAGATAAATTCCGAAATTGCGGCGAATATTAGATAATGTCAATGGCCACAGAGAAGTTGTTTGACTCTTGGCTGACGAACTGTTTCACAAAATCAGATTATAAGGCACCTATTTGCATCGGTCTTATAGCTGCCAATACTTCACTCGGAGAAATGACCTAGGTGAGCGATACGTCGTCTGCTCCTGTTTCTGGTGACCGTAGAATATCCCTCCCAGTATTTCTTCAAGGTTAACAAAGCATCTGATTTTAATAATACACATTTAACAAGACCATCTTTGGGGAATGTACCTTGAAGTCGAAAGTTGTACTTTCCTCGGAAAGTACAAAAAGAAATATTTAAGTGAAGTACAAGTGAACACTTAGAGAACGTACTTTAGTAAAGCGCGGGTTTTCTATAAACTAACTTGAAGTAGTACAATAAGTATAGTAGAATGGACTTAAAATACTTCCCAACAGTGGCCGTGACGATGCACTTTTGTTTCTGCTTGACTGGCTTCTGGCACCCTTTCTTCCTACAAGTTTTTTTTTTTTTTTTTACAGCGGAGTTGTTAAGAGCTAGTTTCCCCAGGATCGTGTCCGTCAGCAAACAAATGATGACAGAAAACTCTGAACAGCTACCGCCATCTATGAGCGACGGCGGTAACCAGACAATCAGCTTGCCGGTTGTCTGGTTGCCGCCGTCGCCCATAGAGTGGCGGCAACCTTTCCAGCCTTTCCACTACTGGCTTGCCGACTTGCGGCCGGCCATTGCTTCATTCCCACTATAGTACAGCTTCGCTGGTCGTCCTTCTTCACCAGAGAGGAAAGGCTGAAAGATTTTTTTAGAATGGATTCCTCAAACCAAGTCTCTGACAGGAGAATGGTTTATTGAAATTGGCAGATTAAAAAGATTAGTAGTTTATAATTCGGTCATTCTAATCGAAATTTGGACAGTAGGAAAGACAGGTCTTCAAACCGCGGCAGGAAAATCTGTCGTTTTGAAAATCTGAAGTAATCATGAAAAGTAGCGGTTAGTTTTTCGAGTAACGTCTAATTACTTTTCAAGTAATCGAGTAATCTAATTGAAAACTTTTTAACCCAGAGTAATTGTTGTTGTACTCGGTTACTTCTTCGAGTAACATGTACAAAGACTGGTCGTAATGTACCCACAAATGTTAGAGACAGGCCTGCAAAATTACTGTTTTGTATAGTTATTTTCTACGGGTGTTTCCGTTACCTGGAGACATCTTGGACAATTAGCGCCAACACCTCAGTGATGAAATCGTGTTTGCATCGCAAAACCCCAAAGGAAGGTATTTGTAGCATGAGCTTCACATACGGGTCAAATTCCTGCGCACCCGGCCACGAGGGCGCGTCCACAGTACGCGCCGCGAAGGGCGCTGCTCAAGACTTGAGAGTATAGGCCTATGCGGAGAGCAAGACGTCTGCTGCTCGCGCAGGGGTTGCGGTGACGTCAGAGCGACGTCGAGCTCTGATTGGCTTTGATTGAAAGGACAGTGAGTAGACCTCAATGCAAAATGCCTCAAAGTTATACCCACTATTTTCTTTTTCAATCAGCCAATAAGAACTTGGCGTTCTGACATCATCGCAACCTTTGTGTAAGAAGCAGACGAACTTGCGATCCGCATTGCGCGGCGCACACCTCTGCAGTTACTACAGCCAGTTCCACTACGGTGACCGGAACGCGTCTCCAACTGGTGTGTTTACCGCGTCGAAAGAAGGGGTCCCTCTATTTCGCCCGACCACGTCATAAAAAGGCTCGAGGTACACCTAAGCACTTCTTATGAGTTGTGAATGCGAAAGCATGCACGTCATTCTTCCGCTCCCTTCTTTCGTCCGCGGCGTATTTGCGTCGACGGCAGAGCGCGCACTCTCCTCGCGGCTCTGACCCTGGACGTTTCGTGTTACCGGCGCGCTGACGGACACATGCACAGCGCCATGAGGTGGCGGTCGTTGAAACTGACGCGCAGCGGCCAATGGGAGCCTCGTCGATGCGCGCCAGCCAATATGGGACCGAAGCCGAAATCCATCAGCTTTACTCCGCTCCTTTGGGATCGGGGGAACTAGGTGCCGTTTGTCTAGGCATTTCGCGTGGTTTCATAGCTGGGAGCTGGCTGGCTTCACTTGGAGAAAGGATTTAAGGTGCCGTTTGGCGCGGCTTCAAAGCTGATGACGTCGGCTCGCTCCATTAAACAGTCAATGCTTTCACATTAAAAAGCGTCATGCTGTCGCCGGCCGCGATCCTAAAGGCGTCCCGATGGTGGAAGCGGCAGACGTCCGTTCTGCCGCAGGTCGTTCTCCAGTGTGGCAGCCCACGGAAGTGTCAGCAGCCGGAAGTG
This sequence comes from Ixodes ricinus, assembly GCA_037355805.1. NCBI lineage: Eukaryota > Metazoa > Arthropoda > Arachnida > Ixodida > Ixodidae > Ixodes > Ixodes ricinus. The sequence continues at coordinate 197,942 of JAZHYW010014998.1, read as the reverse complement.
GGGACACCGCGACGACAGCGACACTCGCGTTCGCTCGTGCTTTACGCCAGCATTTCTACGACCAACCGCCAGGATCTCGACATCCGACATTAGGGCACTCCGGCTTCTGTGATGTCATTTGTTGCCACTTCGGGACCACTTCGACGTACGGACGGCATAGCGCGCTCAACCAATACCACCTAGAACACAAGGCCTGCGCGTTTCCTCCTCTAAACGTCATCACTAGTAGATCCCCGCAGCGCCCCTAGCTAGCCCGGATGAGCTCCATCGTCTGCTACATCGTCTGCTCCATCGCCTGCTCCATCGCTTGCTTCAGTGGTCCTGCTCAGAACGAGCTCACATTGCTAAGACCGGCAACCTCGATGGTGTCGCATGCACGTTGCAAATGAACTGTGGTAGCCCGTTATCAGCTGGCGCTAAGCAGTCGGGCACGCAGCTGTGACCGCCAGTAAATGCGACGCAGTTCCTCCGAGAATTCATGGGAGCGGCTGCGAACGCCTCTAGAGGACTCGGAGTCTACGTAAGCAGACGCTTTGCGAGCCCCGTTTCGTCACTCCAACAGCTGAAACAATTCATTACGGTCAGTCTGCTTGCGAAGCGGAATCGACTGATCGCAACTGCAACGACAATCAAATAACAACGCGCGCATAAACAAAGATAGAGCAGTCTATTTAGCGGTCTCAAACGCCACTCAGGGGATCGCACGAGTTTGGAGAGCATCTGGGAAGCGGCAGAAAGGCGCTTAGCTGCTCGAACTACGTCGTAAGAGGTTACTGTTGATCCGTTACAGACTGCGCCGTCACAGTTTCTTACCTAAATAGGTGATCATTAAAACGTGCATAAACAACATGTTAAGCTTACCAGAGCAAGCGCACCAGCCGCTGCAGCATAACAAAAACAAAAAAGTAACGAGAAAATGACCGTGCAAACATTTTCCGATCTCTGTAGGAAAGACGGGGTCCCCTTCTCAGACGAAAATAAAGAGAGATGGGGAACTGTAGCGAACAACGGCGAATAAAACAAAAAGCAGACGATAGAAAGATACAAATCACCTAGCAAAAAACTTCTTCAACGACGACAATCAATGCGGCGCTTATGGAAAAAAATAAAAATAAAATGGAAAGCAGCAACATAAAAAAAAGCTTCACTTCTTTTTTTTTTGCAGTTGTTTGTTTCAGTTTAATTTAAATGCTGCAGCAACTTAATTACTCACGTTTGTTCGGGAAATGGAAGAATGATTTTCTAACACATCGCAAAAACTTGTGTTTGCATTGGTAGGCAGCACATGACATGCCTGCCATCTCCAAGTATGCGCTGGTGTATGCCCGAAGGCGACCGGTTGATCAACAAATGATGACCCACAGCAGACGTTCCGGCGTAGACAGATAAGTTCGAATATAAACGTGTAACGAGCTTGCCCCTTTCAATATATTTAATAAATAACAAAAAGCACATATGAAGATTTCGGATTAGAAACTCAATCGAAGGCGAAAATAGGAGGTGATCGCAGACGACAGCGGAAGAAAACAATAACAACAACAAAGTTGCAGACAGCCCTCAAGATGTCCGGGCGCAGCGTGAGCAGACGGACTGGCGGTAGTAAGCCCCGAAATGAAGGAAAGAAAGCAAAAACTAAGCCAAACAAGGCAAAACAAAACACGCGATGGGTTGAGCCTCAAGTAAACAAAAAGGAAAAAAAACGAAACAAAAAAAGAACCATAAAAGCAGGAGGAAGAAAGAACGCGACGGCGTAGCGGCTCCTCAAAAATAAAAAGAAAGTAGACTTGGAAAATTGGAAGGAGTTGCTGACGCTCCAACGGGTGCCGGCTCATAGAAAGAAGACGACGAAGACGTTAGTCGTCCTGGCGCTTTGTGCACCGCTACTATAGACGTGACCGAAATCACCTTTATTCGCACTACGACGCTCTCCTCGTTTTCTTTTATTTTGGACGCACAAGAAGTCTGCTTTTCTTGTAACTCCGCTTTTATTAATTTCAGTAATAGCGTCAGATTTGCATGTGCACAATCCACTTCTTCCAGAGCAAACTAACATCGCAATAACGTACGTGGTTCGAAATAACCTTTTGCTTTTTCATTATATTTGCCTATTCGACAAAACGGTTACAAGCAAGACATTCATGAGAAATGGGAACTGCAACAACGGAACGAATTGATTGATAAGAACAGTAAAGTTGAAACGGGGCTACGTTCAAAAATTTTCGTACATTGCCCATTTTTCAAGAAGACAGTGCGAAGGTACATTCGTGTTTTGTCTCGCTTACATAAGTTGTGACAGAGTGTTTTCTTCGGGAGAGCCCCAAAATTGCACCCTGAGAGCTGTAACATCTTTCCCACGCAAAGAAAATGTCGTTCACTTATGAGGTGGCACCTAGTTTTTAACATTCAAAGCAGCAAATACCCGTGACAATGTTTTCTTCATTGGTCAGCTCGCACGGAAATAGGCAAAACCAATGCGTTGCGGAGAATTCGTCTGCTAGCGGAGGCTCCGAGCTCGCCATGGGCGATGGGTTTCGGCCGAGCTCCGCGGGGCCCTATACTCTCGTCAAGCTTCGGGGTGTTTGCCGCTTGGGGCGGGTCGGGGATCTACTAATGAAACGTCATGCGCAGGCCTTGTGTTCTAGGTGGTATTGGCTCAACACACACTGCCGCCATCTTGCTCAGTGGTGTATGCTAGGGCGCGGCCATAATCCGATTACGACGCCTTAGCAAGGCTTCGCAATCGAATTATGGCGCGTCCAAGCGCACCCCAACCGAGCAAGATGGCGGCGCCCTGAAGCCGGACTTGCAAACGTGTATAGTACCACCATAGCCTCCTCTATACTGACAAAGCCTGGCAGATCGCCATGCGAGACGCGGCCGCCGAAAGTGAAATGGTAGAGCGGCAGACAACGGATGACAGGAGAGGCGTGTAACGGCCGGGCGCTCCGCTGCGGCGAGACGCCGAAACACACTTCCCCGAGCGAAGGTATATTCGTTCGTGCCCCTCGCGTTCCTCTCGCATCGCCGCCGCTGCAAAAGCTGTGCGCTCACGACCAGCTTCCCGAGAAAAGCTCTGTGCTTCCAGATCCTCGCGCTCCAAATCTGCGACCGGGCGATCTATGGCTCCGCTGTCGAACTGTCAGGCTTTGTTAGTATAGACCAAGGAGGTACAGACTACGGCACCACCTAGAAGACAAGACACGCTCATTACGTCGTAGTTAGTGGATTCCCGTCCCGCCCCAAGTGGCAAACAACGCTGAAGCTCGACGATGCGGGCGTCTTGGCGTCGCCGTGTGCTAGCGTCGCGCTCGAACTTGTCAGACGCTACAAGACGCGCTTGCGGCGATGGTGACGCAAGATGGGCGGCCCTGCCTGGATTCACAAGTGATGACGTTTGAGGGGGTGGAGCGCAGGCATTGTCTTCTAGAAATATTAAGTCGACACAGCCAGCTAGAAATATTGAGTCAACACGGCAAGGCCTGTTTCACTCGTTGTGTTTATTTGGTAAAGTAACGTTTGTAGTACGACATTTTACTAAAGCTTGAAACCATATAGAACGCGTAGTCGGGCTAACAAACACTTTTAGCGAGGTGTCAAAGCGCTGGGATGGTGGTGTGCTCTTCTCTACCCCAGTACAAAAAGCTGGATGATGAAAATGGAATAGAGAGCGCTTTACCCCACTACAGCATCTGCCACGGCGATTATATACGGTTTATATTTAGAGCGCAACTCTTAGCTTGGGCGGCGTCGCTGTTGCCGTTGGCTTAACCGCGCATTGTGTGGGGCGTTTCCCATAATGACGTTACACGACGTCACGAGCGTCACGAGTGGCGTCACCGCGCGTTGCAGTATTGTCACGAAGGACAAGTGATGAGGCGGTGAATAACTGAGTAAACTAAACGTTTAATCGGGCAAACTTGTGCCCAAACATAAAGAAGGAAACAAAAGATAACAGCAGAGCGTCGCGGGCGTCGAAGTCGGCGAAAGAGCAGAGTCGAACGCTGGGGCGAAACTGACTGCCGCTCGCCACGCGGAGCCCCTTTGTACACGCGTGGGCTTCTCGAACAATCGGCGTAGAAGGTTCGCGCATAGAACATTCTAACCTCGAACATGCAACAGAGTTCTCGAATTTACCAGAACATTACATTAGATGTCTACAAAAAGGCGTCCCCGCGGCCAAGAATCGAACCCTGGCTTTTCGCGTGGGAGGCAGGCGCTATAACCGTTAGGCCACGCGCGCGCTGCCTACTTAGCAAGGTGCGCGCGCGGCAGTATGGGTAAATTTCCCCGCTAAATTTATCGAAAAAATCCCCGCTGTATATAGAGGAAAAATTACCCCGCTATATTTAGCGGAAAAATTTCCCCGCCAACTTTATCGGAAAAAATCCTCCTAAATTTAGCAGAAAAAATTCCCCGCTAGCTGAAACTATTTCTCCACGAAATTTAGCGGAAAAAATTCCCTGCTAAATTTAGCGTGAAAATTTTCCGGAAAAGATGTTCCGCTAAATTTAGCGGGGAAATTTTTCCGCTACATTTAGCGAAAAATTTGCCCCGCTAAATTTAGCGGACAAATTTCCCCGCTTAATTTATCAGAAAACTTTCGCCGCTAAATTTAGCGAAAAAATTCCCCACTGAGTTTAGCGAAAAATTTTTCCCGCTAAATTTAGCTGAAAAAGATCCCCGCTAAATTTAGCGGGGAACTTTTCATGGCGATTTCATGGCGGTCTCATGGCGATCTGCCCCTCCTCCTCATTCGCACCCTCTCCTCCTTCTCTCCGCTGCTGCCACTCCCAATTTAGCGGGAAACTTTTTGCATTGCGGAAAGGAAAATTTCCCGCTAAATGGGAGGGCAGCAGGAGAGGAGGAGGAGAGAGTACGGGTGAGTAGGGAGGGGCATATCCTTCACTCCGTACCCTCCTCCTCTTCTCAAGAGCTGCGCTCTAATTGTGCGTTGGGATTGTAAACGTCTTTCATTTTTATTAAGATTCATTCGGACAAAAATGAAACTGTGAAAGGAATGTCTCATCAAATTGAAAATAAAAACGGGAAATTCGAGAACATCTCGCGTGTGTAGTAAACAATTCAGTGAAAGTGACTCCGTGTATCCTATTGCTTCTAATGTATCCTGTGTGTGCTGGTCTCTTATTAGTTCTAGAAGGAATCGTTTTCTTTTACTTTTGTAAACCAGTAAGCAAACATTTTCTCGAAGTACTTGCAGAAAGAAGCGGTGGCTGGCTTACGGAGTCGTTTCAAGTAAATCTCTGCTTATCCACCAGGTCGACGGGAAACGTGCGAGACCCCCTCACGATCGAAGTATTAAATCTAGTAAGTCCGTGACATTTCAGCGTCCCAAAAATTAGGGTATACACCTGCTATGAATTTCTACCGTTTGTGTGTTTAAGATTGCGGACCCGAATGCGCATAATGCGCGATGCGCTTCTCAGCGGGCGATTTTAAACTTGTAAACAATTCTCAGTAAAAATTGGATAGAACAAAGGAATCAATGGCCTGAATTTGCCGCGTCATTTCCAACAATTTGAGAACTTATGAAAATGTCTGCTTTTTCTTTCGGGCAAAGTTGCGACGTGACAAACTTCTTTGCCATGTATTCGATGCGGAAGAAGCTAAGCGTCAGTTGCTGACGACCATTTTTTCGTCAGCAACTGTCGAGTCACACTTGGACAGAAGCTTGCGTCGGTATCGGCAGGCTCAATGCAGCTAAAACAAGTGTGCGGCGCTTTGCAACACAACTGTGCACACGTGCACAGCTAAGAAGACAGCACGTCATTTACTCTGGTGAACGCAAAACAGTATCCAGCAGCAGCCTCCACATGTCTTTAAAACAAAAAGGGAAAAAAACCCAGAAAGGTTGAGAATATCCTTGACGCACGTCGTGCAAACTGTAATGTCAAGCTCCAGCTTTTTCTTTATCTTTTTTATTTAACATTTGAAAGCTGTTAAAATTATTCGAGCTGGCTAGTGAGTACGGTACATTGTGGCGGTGTGCTTCCTCGGGCCGGGCAGACCGCTTCTACGGAAAACAAAATAAAAACAAAATAAGCGAAATAACGGTGACGACGGTACCAGTGATGTTGCAGTTGCGTCATTTTGTGCCAAACTGCGCCAGAATGCTTATCCGCATACATCCCAGATGCATTCCATCAAAATGCGAGGAAGTTGCGCCAACGTTGCCCCAAAGCTGAATTTCGCTTTGCAGAAACGAACTGCTCAGGCTTCGCTTCACCGTCTGATTGTTACAGTACACTTGCGCGAACTTTCCAAACTTCCTATTGTCACCTGAAATAAAGTACTTTTCGATTTAATATTCCTATCGAATAGTGACAGTACTCGATAGTTGTGCATTGTTCCACACTGCTCGTGGTTTGGTCGCGTGGGTTAGCTTCGTTGAGTACGTTTCTCACTCCTGCACTGGTGCGCTGCGGAGAAGCGACATCGGCAGCGTTTTCTTCACGATTGTGTGTCTCGCTTCACTGCAGCGCAGCTGCTTGCTAAAGGGAAAAGCGCATCTCCAATGCAAGACGCGCTGAACCAAGAAAAACAAAAACGAAAAAAACAACATAGTACGTGATTAAGTTTACTAATATTGAAATTCGCTAACAAATAATCACGTCTTTTTTTTATATCTCGCGCGAATTTTTTTTTTCTTTTTTTAAATCTTGAAGAAAAAAAAAGGGGGTAGGGGGAAGGGAGGGGTGCCTCAGCCCTCCCACCCCCCCCCCCCCTCCTCGGAAGTTTAGCCGACCCTGTAATATACACATGCATTTTGACCCCCCTCCCCTCTCTGCACCCCAAATCATGGACTTACCCCCCCCCCCCCCGGAAAACCCCGAAAAAAATTTCTGGCTAAGCCACTGTTCACACACTGCTTGGTGATAGGTAGAAAAATGCAGAAAGGAAGCGAATTGGCTTAGAAGTGCGAGTGAATGAATCATATTTTTGGTGTCTTGGCTAGGTGGCGCATGCTACCCACAGCATCTATTTATCCATCCGTCCTAAAGCACATAAAAACAGCCACCAAACGGCCGTTATTTCCGGCCCAGTTCAGTCTCGCGCGTCCTCGATCTCCAACGCGCGTTGGCGAGACTCGCTCGTTCAACAGCCAATGAGCTCGCGTAGGGGAAATTTAATGATGGCTTCTTCATTGCGTCGACTAAACCTAACACAATAATGACATTCGACAGGCGCAAGCTACTATGGTTAAGCCGTTCGTTACCAAACACGCGAACCTATACGTCGGGCGTCGCAAACACAATGCCCAAGATCGACTGAATCCCCCGTAAAATTGAAGCAGACGACAAGCAGCACGAGCAGCGTCCGCGAGCGTCTGCAACCATGAACAGTTGGAGTAATCGGTGCGGTGGTCGACCACCCATTTTCGAGTTTTATGTCACCGAATTCCCGCTGCCCGAAGAAGGGAACTTCAGAGCAATATGTAAGGTGTGCAACACGTCGATCAGCGCTTCACGACGGGCCACGTCCAACCTCATATCGCACATGAAGGCAAGTCTTGGTCGGGCGTGCTCTTGACAGCACCTCTTGATTAAAACAGACGCCGCCGACGCGATCGGCGCTTACAAAGGACGCTGTGCGGAGTTTGCCTTTGTTTAAACGCCGCATCCGTTTTGCGTCGCAGTTTTCTCGGGATGTCATTGCGACGGTTTTAGACATGTTCGTGATCGGGGCATGTTTTGTTGTTGTTTGTTTTCTATGAAGCAAGGAGCTGGCCTGCGCGAACGCTTTGCAAAAGTTTGATTAGACGGTTGGCTCGGCCCTTTGCAGTCTCGCGATGGAATTAAGAGCTTGCCATACTCGGCGTGCGTCGCCTAATTGAATTCATTTGTCGCCGCTACCTGACGAGTTCAAGGGATTAGTGAACGTTGCAGAGAAAACGCTCAGTCTAACCGCGGCAAAGGCCTTACGAAAACAAGTACGCTGTACCAATTGTCAGTGTCGAAAAATATTCCTGCAGTTCAATCGGGGGTTTGGAGTTGCATAACTTGCTTTTTTATCTTTCAGTTGTAGGGTCTTTGTGTATTCCTTACTTTCACAGGAGTATTCATCATTTACTTCATTTTATTGCGCTAACCTAAGTAGAGACGTATAATTAAATTACCTTGTGCACAGAGTCAGACATAATAAATTTATTAATCTACGTCAAATGTGAAGATCACGTTAGTGCATAACCATCTCGTTCTGGTAATCATAGAGTTTTCTGCGCTGCATTCTCGTTAGAAAACCGGTGCAGGGGTCTGAACTTAATGAACACAAACAACTGAGCAGGCAATTTTGCAGTGTCGGCAAGGAAGTGGCGAGTGCAATTCTAATAGTATTGCCATAATGCCACACACCCCAATGGGGACCCCAGGCAAATAATGTGGTCCGCAAAGTGATATTCTCTTCTTTCATAATGCCCATAAAACCCTTCTGCACACTACAGTTGAAGCCAAAAACAGGGAGTATATTTGAGTAAACTAAGGGAAACTATAAATTAAATCTGGGAAACAAGATGTTACAATCAAAGGTAAGAGAGTGTTGGGTCGGGGATGGTGGTAATCGCATTACCATGGAAAAAATGCTATAATTAAGTTACTTGTAGTGAAGAGAAACGAATTAAAATTCCTTAATGGACGGCCATTTTTCCATGCCAATCAATTACCTAGCACGGCAGTCTAAAAGGAATTGCTTCTTTACTTTTTGGTCTTGCAGGACAGCAACTTTTCTTTGAATGTGCACAAACAATTAGAGGTTAGGAAAAGCCATCTTGCAAAAAAAGGAAAGGGTCTGAAGGACATGCTTTGCACAACAGATCTTATAAGCCTGCAACCTTGTCCTGCTCTATGCATATGGCCTGCCTTCCTCCCTCGTTTTCACTGTCCAACCTACGTCACCCAGATAAAGTAAACTTACAATGACAGGATGAAAAAATTCAGGCATAACAAACCTGCAGGGACCTTTTCAAAAGGCCTGCAGTATGTTCTCAATAAATAAATAAATAAGCATCAGTTCGAAATAGGGGCAAGCAATTTTGTTGCCTGTCCTCACATTCAATCGTGGCAATTATGCCCTAAAACATCCCAGACTGCTGCACTTGGAGTGCAACGAGCTTAGCAAGTCAAGACTAGAGTGGGTATGCCCCAAGCTCATTGTAAGGCATGCTTCATAATGAGAGGTGCTTCAAACAGTATTTCAATTACTTCCTAATTCAGTGACGACAAAACTCAGACCCTCCAAAAACGTCCGCAACAGAAAAAGAGCCCATTCTCATGCTCTCTTTCTGGTAAACTTCAAATTGGCAGAGGTCTGTAAAATATGCATTGTCTCAATAGAGCAAGCACAAATCTCGAAACATTTTTTAATATTTTTCCCTTTTGTGTAGCTCACATTGCAAACACTGGAGTATACAGGGTGTTTTTTTTTTTTTCTTTCTAAGGCTGAAATTGTTCAAAACAAAAAGGACACTGAAAATAAAAAAGTTATTCCTGCAAAATGATGTTATCAATCACGGCAGACGTCTGGGCACAAGTGTAGAGAATAAATGAGTGGCTTAATTAACTAATATTCACCAACTTCTTAACTATCTATTTTTGTTGGCACATTCTAATTGCAGATTTGCAGCCCATTAATGTCGGCCAGCTATGTTGTTCAATTCTAGAAGGAAACAAAATTCCTTCAGTTTTTTTGTGTTAAATTGTTAAGTTTTCCCACAAAACTACTTGAAGAATAAAATGTATTTTAATAATTGACAACTCATCTAGCCTATATTTATGATGGGATACAAATACAAATATACAATTCAAATATGCCAGCTAAGAAAATGTTTAAAAGTTAATTAGAAAATTTTAGTTAATTAAGCTAACTAATTGTTTCTTTATACTTAAGCTCTGACGTGCACTGCGATCGATAATGTTATTCCGCAGAAATTATTTATTTATTTTTAGTGTCCTTTTTTTTATAATTTCCGTGTTAAAAAAATACATCCCGTATTTACGGAGGGCCCTCCATTTTCAAGTAAAAGTCAATATTTACACATTGATGATGTTTATTGAATATCAGGTTAAACCCAATTTTTCTTCCTAACTCTGAAATGGAATTTTACCATTTTCCAAATTACTATGCTCTGAAAATATCTGAGCGACATAGATCAGCTCCAAAATGTTGCTTTTATGTTAAATGTGAAGGTTGACACAAGAAGAGAAGTGCCCTTCTCTTCTCTTGTCAACCAGTGCAAGAAAAAAAGGAAAAGAGAAAGAAGGACAAATAACTACTACCAAAACTTTTGTTCGAGAAGGAACATCAGATATTTTGTTGCTGTTGAACGGAAGTGATATTGCTTTGAAAATGAATGCGTAAGCTGCAATATTTTTTAGAATGTTCTCTCAATTAAGCTACGTGCAAGAACTGCACAGGCGACGGAGATGCTGCGCATTTAAAATGCAAAATAATTCATATTTCTGTGCGTGTATCTTTAGACGGTTGGAAGTCAGTCAGCCTCAGTGAGCTGACTAAAACATGAGAAATATTATAGCTAGTGCAGTACCACTGCTAGCCTGGGGTCCTTAACGTGCATCACACAGTAGTGGTACACGACCCCACGCCGGTACGATGCTCATCCAGATTGAAATGGGCAGGGGTGGGTATTGAACCGAGGATCCCCAGATTCTGCTGCGCGAGCTTTCGCTTCACGCACTCTGAGCTGCAGTGCGTTAACGCACTCAGCCACCGATTCTTTTTAAACGCAGAATGTGTTACCAGCCGAATATCATGAAAGTCTCAAACGTTCTACTGTAACAAATTACCAACACCAAAAAGCGTCGCGTCCGCCAGAATAATACAAAGTATGTATGGCCGTAAAGAAAACGTACAAGGATTAAAGAAAAAAAGTCTCCAGCAGGATTCAAATGGACGACTTTGAGATTGTGAGCAAAGAGCCAACTGAACTATTAAAAAACAAAGTGTCTAGCGTTATGTCCGACGTAACCCAAGTTACGTCCAAATCTCCGCCTTCCCTAGGTTCACGGGGAGAGAGAGGAGGGCGGGGGGAGGGTTAGGTATACGCGTTTCCAGTGCTCCGTCCGGACGTAACGCTAGCCACAGCGTTTTAAAAGAGGGGGTTTGCTCTCACACGTGAGAGCAAACAGGTGTGTTCACACCACCTCCATATAAGGAGAAAGGAGACAGGCGTCAAAACAAGGCCAGAAATTTAAGGGGGTCTATATGCCACTCGGGGTTTGCACATCTCCCAGCTGGGCACTGCCGGGTCGGGGCTCAATGTGCAAGTATGTTCACGTGGTGCCACGTAGCGTTTGTGTGAGTGCAGTACATGGAGGTAAGAATCTTCTGGAAGTGATATGAGGCCACCAGAGGTGAAGTCAGAAGTGTGGAGGGTCACACCTCCAACTGTAGAATAAAGGGTACGACCGTACTCCGCTGCGTCTGAGACAGCGCCTCTCTAGGGCGCTGAAAGGCCTGTTTACACATACAGCGGAGCGCTGTTGGCGCTTACGTGAGCGCTCCAAGAAGCGCTCATGTGGCGCTTCCTAGCGCGGGACTTCGTTCTAATATAGCGCGTGATTAGCGCTTTGGTAGCATTATGTTAGCGCTCCAGTAGCGCCTTGTTAGCACTTCAGTAGCGCCGTGTTAGTGCTTCAGTAGCGTCTTGTAGCCGCGGTGCTGCGGATTAGCGCGTGCACTGCGGTTCCGGTTCCTGTGGTTGGGTGTGCATCAGCAGCACCATGGCGGATATGTGGGATGCTGAAATAGAAATGTGACAAATGCTCTTACATGCGCTATTAGTGCATATCTGTTTGAACAAATTAACGCCCAGAAGAGCATTCTGGGTGCGCGGAAATCTTTCGCCACCGAGATACCGACGGGTACCCGGCGAACCTCGCTCCCAGGCTGAGGGACGAGACTTCTTTTCGGAGGTGAATATTTTTTTAACGGCGTGTCTTTGAAACCAGGGTCACGCATATCAAATAGAAAGCGATGAGGTCGTACCCAATCAATTAGTCGCTTAAAGTCCATGACTCTCGATCGTCTGCCCGACCCTTTACAATTGTAGAGCGGCTCTTTTACTTCCTCTTTTTTTAATGCTAAAGGAAAAACAACAGCAAAGGATGCGGCCGTGCACGCACTGTTCCACAGCAGTAAGCACGGCACAAGGAGCGTGAGAGCGCTAACAAAGCGCTAGGGGTGTGCGAATAGTGATTTCTGAAACCGAATCAAATACGAATCGAATAATTGTGGCACTGAATCGAATACGAATACGAATCGAATAATTTTCGAATAGTTTCCGAATAGTAAGTAGACAGCTAGTAAAGAAGAGCAAAGAGATTATAAAACTATTTTTATTATTCCAAAAAGGTTTCTTAAAATTATTGTAAAAACGTGACTAGACGGCAATGACTACAGTTCAACAATATATAATTAAATAAAGACAAAAGCTACGAAAATATTAGAATGCTAAACATAATATCACGGTTCACGCGGATGCTGAACATAATATCACAGTTCGCTTTAGCTTGGCACATCCTGGAGCATTGTACTTAATAGGAACTCCACATTCTCTTTTTATTCCTTGTTGTAGCAGATATCCTTGAATAGAGGATCAAGGAAAGTGGCAAGGGCGAGATGTGCCTGTGTGCTTACGTCCAGGAACCTTGTTTTCACTGACCTGAGAAAATTTTGAGAAAACGCATTGTCTTGTTCCATTTGCACCCTCAAAAAGCAACTATCTTCACACACTGAACAAGTGGAACAACCATGGAAAGAGTTGGGAAAGACTCGACACAAGCAGCTGTTCTGGCTTCTTCAATTTGTTGCATGGGAGCGGCCGAAAAACTTCAACACTCTACTGCAATTTCTCTTCGAACAACTTCCCGCTTCTACAGAGCGGCGGTACCGTTGCAACCAGTTCTGAAACGTCTCCACGACACGCCTTCCGAAAGCGTGCACGAGCAGTCTCGCGCGAAAGCGGTACCTAAAGGCTGAACCGCATGCAAGCGATTTAGCGAGTGACGAGACGAGCGACAGCGACAAGAGTCAGCAGCGAGCGACGGAGATTTCTCAGTGTCGCTCATTGCGTTGATCAGTGTTTGGATTTCTAGAAAACGTCCTCATCGCCTTGATCGCTTGCTCACGCCACTTTCATGCGGCTTGCCTCATCGCGCTACTGACCGAGCGACAGCGAAGCGGGTCGACGTCGCTCTGTCACGTCTCTCGGCAAATCGCTTACATGCGGGTTATACTTAACACAGTGGTCCCTAATGGAGGCAACAGCAACGTACGTATAGAGAGCAACTACTGCTGCCGGGATGATGACAATCATTGTCTAGGAGAAGAGAGTACGTATTGCCACCTTGCGGGCACGTATGGCAGGCGTGCCGGCGCGTTGTGGACGCCTATGAAGGGAATCTCGTGCCGCGACACCGTAACGACTATTTGGAAATTATTCGGAAAATATTCGAAACTTTTGAAAATTATTATTCGATACGATTAACAAATTGAATAGAGTAATATTCGATTCGTTATTCGAAAGTGGTGAATATTCGCACACCTCTACTAACAAAGCGCTAACAGAGCGCTGCTGAAGCGCTAACCGAGCGCTACATCACGCGCCGGGAAGCGCCACATGAGCGCTCACGTAGCTCTAACTTAGCGCTCCGCTGTATGTGTGAACCGGCCTTTACTCTCCAGCGCCAGCGATACAACAGCAGCACTCAAAACAAGGGCGCCGCCACCCCCACTCACGGAAGTACGCTGAACCTCCTGTAGCAGTATATCCCGAATGGTGTTACTATAAACGTGGTCTGCTTTTGTGACTCGGGAGACAAGCCAATCTGGTGAAATCCAGAGTTTGCATATAGTTTGGAGAAAAACTTTGCTTCACCACGGTTCGCAAGAACTTCCTCCACGGTGCACATGGTGCGTCGCTCTCGACGCACAGAAACTTTCAGTTTGGTAAGGTCGACGCAGATTCTGATGTTGCCCGGTGGCTTCTGAACGGGTATGATAGCGACACCAGTCGTTGGGCCGTGGACTTTTCTGATGAACCCGATGGCCTCGAGTCTCTGCAGCTCCTTCTCGAGTGCTGGTCTCGACAGAAATGGAATCTGTCTGGGCGTGTTGACTGCAAACGCTTCCATGTCAGGCTTGAGCTGAATTTTGTGTTCCCCTGGGATCGTTCCGAGACCTTGGAGCACTTCCGGGCACATACTTTTGTATCCGGGTTTGCTGTGGGAGACGTCATTGAGAAAGCGAACCAACCGGAGGGACTCGATTGCTGGCATTCCCAGCAGTGGCATTTAAGATCTCGAACGACGTAGATAATCTCTTTTGAAACCTTGCCTTTCCATTTGACCACAGCCGTGAACTTCACTCAGTTCGTCCAGGCTTTTCTTGTTCGGCTCCCTCCAAATCCTCAGCTTGTAGAAGTCTTGGCGGCTTGCCAGCAAAGTCTTCTCCGATGACGGTGACATCAGCGCCTGAGTCAATCTTTGCTCGAAACGGGTGTCTGTTCACAGTCACCACAGAACGCATGTTCGGTCCACTTTTGCATGCGCTTCCAAGGAATAAACAGCTTTCAGACGCTTGAACTTCTGCAACGTGCGTCGTACTCAAGCTCAATAGTGCGCTTTGGTATTTCCTGGCGAAATGTTTAACGTTTCTTGCACTTATTACACCCTTTGTTTCTCGCTGGGCAGTCACGTTTCTAATGGGGACCGTATCCAAAATTCTTGCATGCTTGCACCGACGGCCCGGCCTCGACCGTCGTATCTTTCCTGCACGGCGGCTTGGAAACGGCGTCTGCGTTCCAGACAGCATCCTCGCTGCGTCGCAAAGGCTGACTTTTCGCCAGGTCCTTTTGCTGCTTTTTCACAGCCCCTCTGAGTCGGGCTTTTGCCAAAGCCGTGTCCAGCGTTTACTCAGCATTCATTTGAAGTTTTCCGACAGCTTCGCGTCTCTGAGGCCCACAATAAATCGGTCACGGATCAGTCTTTTTTTCAAATTGGCGAACCTGCACCGTGCCACTAGGGTGTGCAGTTCGTTAACAAACTGGTCCACTGTCTCCTCCGCTCCCGTTTACGTTGATTGAAAGTGGCGCTTTCGTAGACGACGTTCTTTGAATGCACAAAATGTGCATTGTACTTTCCCTTCACGAGCTCGTAGTTCTTGAACTCAGCGTCGGTGAGGTTAAAGGTCTTCAGAATTTCTCTCGCCTTTCATCCCATACAGTATAGTAGGGATCTGACCTGTGCCTCCTGGGTTCTTTCGCTGAGTCCGGACGTGAACATGTAGTCTTCGAACTCGTCCAGCCACACCGGCCACTCGGCCAGATTGTCGAAGTTGAAGGGGGCGGCTGTTGGATGCTGCTCATGATTTTCGGTCGCGTGGAAGCGGAAGGCTCTTGACCGCTGGAGTCTCCCCTGGAGTCTGACTGGTCCTTCTCATGCATGCCCTTCGGCAATGGCGGTAAGAGTTGTCACTTCTGACACCATGTAGAATAAAGGGTACGGCCGTACTCCGCCGCGTCTCAGACACGCACTCTCTAGGATGCTTTATTCTCCAGCGCCAACGAATACAACAGCAGCGCTCGGAACAAGGGCGCCGCCGCTCCCACTCACGGAAGTACGCTGTACCTCTTAAAACCAATAATGGTTCAGTAACACTACCGTAAAGTTCTGAAAGAACGCCCGCTTAAAATGAAAAGATAAATGGTGAAAAGCATAGGGTGGGCTATCCTTGGGGACGCCACAGCAAAACTTTATTAAAAACCGACTACAAACTACATGACGCGGAAACTGATACCGCAGATCGCGGACACCGCAAATTCGCGTTTCATGATGCGATAAACACTCGGGAACCCACTACAAACTTGCCTCTCACAGGAACCGATATCGCAAGCGCAGATCACGGACACAAAGGTAGGAATCCGCTACGAAATCGTATGTTACAGGAACAAATACCAGAAATCGCGAACGCAGCAAAATCATATTTCACGATGCAATATAGTACACGCAAGACCAACTCGTGTGGAATGGAGATCGCACACGCAGATCGCGGACAAAAACGCGGGAATCCGCTATAAACTCGCTTGTCCGACGTGCCTGTACAGCAAATTGTGCAATTGATGCGATCCCTGTCGGACATTGCGTGACGTCCGACGGGAATCGGGGGGTGGGCGATGTTTCGGAATTTTTATGTTACAGATATGTAGCCAGAAAAACGGGATGGGCGACCTCTCGGGGGCGGGCGTCCTCTCGGAACTTTACGGTATACAACAATGACCAAAGCCAGGAGACTCTATTGGATGAAAAGGAGAGCTGACTCAACAGCAATATTTGGTCACCCTCAGGGGTCCTCGAGGAAGACCAATACAGCTGTTGAGTCAGCTCTCCTTTTCGTCCATTGCGTCTCTTGGTTTAGATCAGTGGTTCTCAATTGGGGGTCCACGAAGGCATTCTAGGGGTCTTCAAAGCCCTGCCTCATCAATCAAGCACGGCAATAAAAGTTGTATTTTTTCAGGTCGAGAAGAAACGTTTCAGTTTTCGGACGAGTTTTCTCGTGTGTATGTCAAAAATAGAGGTCTACTTCACAATATTCCTTAGTTATGTACATTTAATAAATCGTTATGATATGCGACCTATACCTTTCTCTTCCCCTCATCACGAACAGAGTCCTCTATCATCTCCGCCGATCCACAAGGGGTCCGCGAAACATTGATGGTTGAGAACCACTGGTTTAGATGATCGTTGGGGGCGTGTCCCTCCACACTTCTGGCTTCACCTCTGGTGGCGTCATGGCGCCTCCACAAACTTCCTGCCTCCATGACGTAGCGACATGCTTCTCGACCTCGAAAATGTATGGGCGAATAAGGACGGTTCCTCGAGCTGCTGTCAGGCTGCGCCATTTCACGGCGTTCGTTAGAAATGGAGGTGAATCTTCGACACACTTGCTCCGTGGCGAGGCGGCGCTGTTCGGACGCCTCTTCTTCTTCCACCGTGGCCATGGCTCCTATTAAGCAGACGGCCGCAGAACGTATGCAAGCTTCTCGGGAACGTAAGAAACGGCAGAAGCAGCAGGAAGAGCCTTCACCAGGCCCTGCAGACTATCGTTGATAAGTGCAAAGCCTGTCGCACATCCCGTGCTTACCGGTTTTTCTCAGCATGATCAAGCTTATATAAAAATTTTTAGCCTTTATTCCACGGCCACCGATTGCCCGCTGCGCATGTAGGAGACTATGTAAGCCACTAGGATTATGAAGAATCGAAAAACCCAATGTGATATCTTATACTGTGTTTCAATGATACTATTGTGTGCCCTCTGATGACTTGGTTGTGAAAAAAAGAATGAAATTTCGTATATAGAAACTGATCACTGCTTTTTATTGTATTAAGGTAGAAAGATGGGCTAGTTGGTACATCGCTGGATGGAAGCGCCAAATAAACAGGGACAAAGTAGACAGAGACGAAGCAATTCGTCTCTGCCTAGTTATTTGTCCCTGTTTATTCGGTGCTTCCATCCAGCTCTGTATTGTTAATTATTGATACCTTTCTAAATATAACCTGAAAAATCTGAAATTCAAAATAATTTCTTTAAAAATTCGCTTTTTTTCTGATTACACACTTAGAACAAAGAGCCGGATTTTAACCCCCGATTTTTGTTTTTTCTATCAAACCCAAAAACGAAGGGCCCTATATATACATGGTGTTTTTTTTTCCAAAACGAAAAATATTTTAATCAAGAAAGACATTGAAAATAAAGAAATTATTTTTGGTGGAACAGTGTTGTAGAGGACAAAAGGGACAAACACACACAACTTGCGTGTTTGTCCCTTTCTTGTTGTCCGTTTGTTTCTGGTGGAAATTATCGGTAAGAATATGTTTAAACGAGAATTCTCGCAAGTAATGCAAGCGTTTGTCGTGATTGATACGCGACTGATCAAAAGGTTAGGCAACTCGATCGGTCATTGAGCAACGAATCGAAAAGAATAGTAAAACGAGTTTCCGCCTGGGCTCGGGCTAGCGAGGGTTAGCGCACGGCTGTGCCGGTGCATCCGACCCACGACGATACCTCCCACTGATCCGAGCGTCCCCACGCAGCGCAAGCACCCCGGGGTGTACCACGACAATGGCGGGGGCGGAGTGGGGGCCCTGCCGCGCCCCTCAGACTCCGCTGCCCTGGCGCCCCTGGGGGGCCCCCCAACCCCCGTGCAGCAATACGTGGACCAGCGGCAGCAGCAGGTGACGGAGGCCCCTCGTGGACCTCCTGGCGGGGAGCCTGCTGGACCCCGGGCTGGTGGACACGCGCGAGTTCCGGCGCCTGCTCAGCCTGCTAGACTCCGGCTACGAGCCGCCTTCCGCCTCGCAGCTGGTCTACGGGCTCCTGCCAGGTGGGCTCCGCGGCTTTCTCGGCGTCTTCCTAGGCTGCGCCATGGTGCCTGGAAGGCATCGCTGGCTGTTGCGTTTGCTACGTCCTTGTTTGGGGCCCCTCGATTTTCCACCGAGGACGCCGCACTTCGGCGTGCCGCTGCCATACGTGATCTTAGCGGTGGCGTGGCCAACACCAGCTGGAATAATCGCAGCGTGTGAACAGTATCCTCCACGTGACGTTGGTGCACCGGGATGGTGCCAATGCGGCAATCGTGCTTGACGCCGAGCATCCTTCGGTGCGTTTTCTGGACACGAGGCTCAGCTGAACGCTCGCGCAGCAATTGTGTCCGATTTGTTCCGCCGCTCTATCTCGCCGCGACAACGTCAAAATGCTAGTGCGCTGGCTTCGTTTAGCTCTGGCGGCGCAGTGGCACAGGCGGATGCGGCAGACTGCCTTTTCTGTTGCAGCTCGTTCTGCAGCCAGACTTTCGACAGCAACTTAATGGAAGATGGGACGCTGCAACCACAATGGCCCTTGCATCAGCTTGCATTTTTAATGGAGAATGTGTTATACGGCTGGCACTTAACCATATCCGGTTAAGTGCCAGCAACGGAAGTTGACAGGTTGACTGCCAGCCGAACCTCTTCCTCGGGTGCCTCCGTGTTACTACAAGATAGAAAGAAAAAGTGATGCACAATAAAGAGGAGATATAGAAATTGAAAGCTCCACAGCTACCCATATGAGGTACCAATGTATTCTCTTGTCCAGGGCCATAGGTAAGGGAAGAGCAAACATCTGTTGTCCTTGGTGACCTCTCGCCGTACCTTAGCTCCTCCCGGGCTCCTCCCATAGAACTGACGTGAGGCCTATCAACAGAAAACGCTTTGCGAACAGTGCGGGCCTGTTTACGATCACTGATCCCAGGCTAATGCACACACATGTAGGGCCGTGCGGTTTTCTGCATGCATACCTTCATTTTTTAGGTTTTCTAGTGAGAAATTGGTCGATTCTGTGCAGCCAAGAAGCAGTTGGCAGCCAAGAAGTATTCAAAAAGTCTTTGTCCAGTAAATCTATGCCAGCTCCACACCAAATTTAACAATTAGCAAACTAACTGCTGCAAAAATCTCGCATGTAATGTGTAATGTGAATAATTGCAGCACGAGACAGGGACATCCAATGGTTGTGAAGCTTTTTCCCCTGCCTTCACCTCCAAACTGCGATGTGAATGAATTTATTATTGAATTGATGCCTTCCGATCAATATAATTCTTTGTATGAAAAAGATAGTTTTGTTATTTTTCCATCTTCCATTAATTTTTATGTAATGGCATGATGATGGATGCTGGGATCTCAGCGCCGTTAGGAACGGCCAATTATTGAGTTTAAAATCCATTAAAACGAGCAAGCTTACCATTCGCGAAGAGCCACCTGACGCTGAGTCGCTCAATGTTTATTTCGTAACCTCCCGTTACGAAATAGATGGCTCTAGCGTTACGACAAACACTAGTGCTGGCGCCGTTTTTAATGCCATCAAACTCGCACAACCTTCGTTTATTTTTTTCTCTCTTCGTAACCTTCCGGCTTCCTAAATTGTCGGATAACCAAATTTCTGCTTCATTGCTGAGAGAGTTCAGTGGAGGCACGCGGTAAGCATGCACGGTGTGACCATCCCATATCAGGAATAGCGATCTCTTCGTTCAAGCCACCTCGTTTGACACACTGATGCATAGTCAAGAGGAAATGCAATAAGGAAGAAACAAAGCTCCGGGAAACTCTTGGACGAAAGGCTTTAGGTCACTTTACAGTCTAACAGACAAGTTTCTTTGAATAAACATGGGCAACCATGGCATTCTCTACGCTCGTTTACTAGTACACACTACGGAAAGCCCCTTGGCAGTGAATTAGAAGTTGTTATCGTTGTGTACCACTAAAATAACGAAAAGCATCAACCAGAACTGAAAATAGCGAAATTTACGCTTGTGTGCAATGCACCGAACGACCGCGAAGCGTATGAAGGGGCTGGTGTCGCCGTGCATACAGAGGGAGAATAGACAAGGTAACCGGAAACTAACTTAATATAATTCCTGAATAGACATTTCATTTCATTTCATTTCATTTATTGTTGCTCAAAGACATCCTTTCGGACGTATTACATGAGCAAGGATTTGGAAAAAAAATCATACAAAGCACAATACATATAAAACTTTGGGTTCAAAAACTATCAAACCCGAGGATTTGGGGAAAAAAATAATACAAAAGCACTATACATATAAAACTTGGTATTCGAAAACATTCAAACAAGAAAGAACAAGATCAGAGGAACCCTTGATTGGCTCAAGTAATGTACACAATGACACGAACATTCAAACCGAAAACAGATTATCATCTTGGAAACCTAATTCAACAAATAAATCGCTACATTTTTTTCTAAACAACAACTCGTCACGTTCAGTTGCCACAGAGTCTGGGAGTGCGTTCCAATCTGAAATACTCAAAACTAACGGAGATGAGAGGAATAGATTAGTGCGTGACGCAAAAGGTTCCACTTTCTGGGTATTATCACATCGGGCCGAAATATATGTTGCAGGCCTACAGAAAGTTTGTCTGAAAGTAGAGTCACTGTAATAAATTCAATGAAAAAAACACAAGCGTGAAATTTTTCTTCTTATCTCCAAACACGACAGACCAAGATTTTGTTTTAAACTCGTGGCACTGGTTTGATAAGAGTATTTTCCAGAAATAAAACGGGCGGCTTTACTTTGCAAGGCCTCAAGATTTTTAACAAGGTAATTTTGGTGCGGGCTCCAGATTATATTTGCATATTCTAGTTTTGGTAAAATTATAGTTTTATAGGCAACTAAGCGTGTTTCTTGGGGTGCCTGGTAGAGCGTACGCCTTAGGAAACCGAGTTTTCTAGATGCGTTTAATATGATGTGATCAATGTGCGTGTTCCAAGTTAAGCTGGATGTGAAATGGACACCTAGATATTTATACGACGTGGCAACTTCTAGTTCGAGAGAGAGGAGGCTGTACTGGGTTAACATCACATTAGTTTTATTACTAACTCTCATTAGCCGGCATTTTCTGATGTTAATGTTAGGCTGCCATTTTAAGCACCAATTACTAATTTTGTCAAGGTCAATTTGTAGAGCGCAACTGTCATCTGTACTAGTTATTTTTCGATACAAAACACAATCGTCTGCAAACAGCCTGATTGTTGATGTTAAGGTGGATGGAAGATCATTGATATAAATTAAAAACAAGAGGGGACCAATTACGCTACCCTGAGGAACGCCTGATGTCACGGGAAGTTTTGAGGAAAGAGTATCGTTTAACTTTAATGATTGGGTTCTACCACGCAAAAACGCTGCAATCCATTCCACGATAGATGGGTCTATTTGAAGATGGGACAACTTTAAAAGTAGGCGACAATGAGGAACTGTATCAAATGCCTTTGCAAAGTCGATGAAGATAACATCAGTCTGGGTGCCAGCATGAGTGTTAAAATGCAAATCCGTGATGAACTCAAATAGTTGAGTATTGCATGAGTGGTTTTGTCTAAAGCCGTGCTGATTCGAAAAAAGGAAGTCATTGTCGTCGAGGTGGGACATAATAGCTGTAAAAATGACGTGTTCCATGATCTTGCACGAAACGCTAGTGAGGGAGATAGGCCGATAATTGGAAGGGTCGGACTTGATGCCAGATTTGAAGATTGGTTTGACGATAGCGAAACCCCAGTCAGTTGGAACAGTGCCAGTATCGAGACTTTGCTGAAATAGCAGAGATAAAAGAACAGAAGCCGAGTGGTTTAACATTTTTAGTATCTTTGAAGGTATGGCGTCATCGCCGGCGGCGCAGTGAGACGGTAGTTTATCAATAAGTTTAGCAATACCGTTACTTGTAAATAAAATGGGACACATGGGTGAAAACTGAAACTCCGGTGGCGAAGGAAGCGGGAATGATTCTTGAGTAAATACCGTCGAGAAAAAGCTATTCAGCATATGACCTGCATCGCTATCGGACAGGCACTCACCCTCTTGGTTTGTGAACAACAAATTACTTCGAGTTTCACTAGGATTTAAAGGGGCACTGACACCCCAAAGGTCGCGATTTTTTTATTGTCTAAAACGACGCAAGTTGTAGTCATAAACACGCAAAAAAAACCGCATCGCGAAAAAATATTTTCTTGCGCGCAGCGCGCCTTTTATTTTTGGTGTTTAAATCTCCCGCCGCTACCTCCTTGCTTCTTATGATCGATGACGTCAAAAATCAGGAAATTTAGAAGCTTTGTAGGCGACATTTCTATAACATTTAATAATGGCAATCGTAAAACATGTTTTTTAACGCAATTGCGAACGCACTACGGCCCTTCTTTTTGAAATACCAAAAATCAGAGTTCGGTGAGATGTCCCTTCCTAGATTTGTGTCCTCTCTTTGGCGGCGCTCGAGCAGATCGGCGTGTCGGCGAAGAAACCGGTTTTTCCCGCGCCGGCTCCCTTCTATCCCGCCTCCTCCTCGCTTCGGGTCAGCGGAGGTCCGAGAGAAAGTCGAGTCGCAGGAGACCGCAAAATGTGACTGACTGCACTGCCGGGGACCGCGCTGGAACTTCAAATTCAGCATTTGGAAATTGTTTTTTTTAATTCACAAATACTGAATTCCCAAGTTTCGAATTTTGAGGGTAATGTCCCGGCACCGTTTTCAATCGTTTCGGATAATAATAAAAAATATGATTTTGATGTGTCAGTGCCCCTTTAAGATTTTCCAGAACTTACGAGGATCGTTTCTCAACATATGTGTCAGTTTGACTCCGAAAAACTCTTTTTTTGCTTTTATAATTTCCTTTTTTATATTTTTTGACCAAAGACTATGTGCGAGCCAATCATCGTCTCTGTTAGCTCTTTTGCTTTTTGAAACAACCTCTTCTTTTTGTTCAAAATACGTTTGAGGGAATTTGTGAACCAGGGTGAAAGATGGTTGGATGCGATATTGATTTTAGGAATGTTGGTTGACACCAAATTCCAAATTTCGTGTTTGAATAGGGTCCAATTTTCTTCGACGGAGCGATCATGATAATGAGCCAAAAATTCTTCTAAAAATACGGTTAGCGAGATATTCATAACTTCCATATTTGCCCGAGCATAGTTGAATATTGTCTTGCGATTGTTTGCTCGGTTTTCGGAGGTAAGGGTAGTTTCAACATGAATAATCGCATGATCACTGATGAAATCTAGGGCATTTACTGTGTTTACTTGATCAGGGTTGTTAACAAAAAATAGGTCTAAGACCGCATTGCCTCGGGTAGGCGTGGTTACTAGTTGGTGCAGACCGAAACAGTTAGACAAGGCAAGAAAATCATTGCAGTGACCCGGATTTGCACACTGTAATGAGGGACTAAGCGTCGCCCAGTCTACACCTGGAAAATTGAAGTCGCCTGCTAATATTATGTCGTCGTTTGGGTAAGCTTCCGTTAAGTGCCCCAGACAACTATACATGGCATCATTAAATTCGCTGGGGTTTGTGTTCGGCGGACGATAACATGCGCCGATTAAAACTTTACTGAAAACCCAGCTGCAGACGTATCCACAACGTTTCAAGAAACGTGTCATAAGTTATTAACGTACATTTTAAATTAGCTTCAACTGCAATGAGTACACCACCGCCCCTTGCATTTGGGCGGTCTTTACGGTATAGGTTGTATGATTTGTTCAGTGTTAACTCTTTGTTGTCTACGCTTGACGTCAACCAAGTTTTGGTTCCAATAATTATGTCTGGTTTGCAAGAGGCGGTAATGTACTCAAATTCATCTTGCTTTGAAAGTAAACTACGAAAATTTACAACAAAAAAGGACAATGTTGGATTAACAGAACGTTGACGTACATTCCGGTTTCGTCAGACATTTGCACGGACAACTTCAGGTGGTCTTTGAACAGGTGTTACAGTTTCGGTAGCATAGTTATACACATACGTTTCATCACCAACATGCAATTTATCGAACGAAAGTTTGTATCTAATGTGTTGATCCCTAAACCGGGCAGCAAAATCCAACAATTTTTTCCTTTCGAAACGTACTCTCGGCGAAAAATCCTCCGAAACCCATGCCCTTGGCGATACGTTTTTTAATTTGGCAGCGTTTCGGAGAACGTTATCTTTGGCTTTGAAGCTGAGAAAGCGGACAATTATTAGACGGTTTGAACCTAGGCGCTTAGGCCCCAGTCGATGGGCTCTTTCTATTTCGCCAACGTTAGTCGTCAGTTTTTCTTTGATAAAGGTTGACACCACTTCTTCTGTGTCACTCCAGGTTTCGTTTTCACGTTCCGGCAAACCGCCAAAGATTAGATTGTTTCTGCGCATCTGCCCATTCATGTCATCCAGAGAGTTCCTTAGCCCAGAAAGTTGTTCATGCGCACTCGCAGATTCCCGCTCCACAATACCAAGTGTTTCAGTGACGCTAGCCAGGTTTTCCTTTATTTGGCCAATTTCTGCGACTCTGACTTCCACGCTGGACACACGAGAGCTCAGGTCTGCAATACCTTTATTGATTTCGTTTAATTTGGATATGTTTTCTCTCTGGTTTTGATTGCTACTTGCTATCAGACTATCAATGGATTCTTGCAGTTTATCTATTTTTTCAGCGTTAGTGGGACCTGGGTTTAGCTCAACGTCACCTGCTGAAGAAAGTAGTAGAAAAAGTACAGTCAGGACAGCGAGAAGTTTGAAATGACTAAATGCTCCCAAACCAGAAATGTTAAACTGTTTTGGCGATAACTGGAGAGTCTTTCTTTTCGAGCAGGGCGAGAACCTTCCGACTCTTATTCGGTACGTCACAACGTCAACACCCATTTATACACTCGGAGGGGATTTGCAGCCAAAGTAACTAAAAAAAAATACGGCAAGGACTAGGGAGTTACTTAAGTGTACACACCTGTGAAAGATTCGCAACACGTTTAGTGCACTGGCTATGCTTGGCTGCAAATCCCGAGGCGGCCGTCCTGCCGATCCTTTTTGTAGCCTTCCGACGGGGTCACGGGGTGGTGATGTGGCTTCGGCTGGCGAGATGACGGTAGAGATTGGTGTTCCAAGCTCTGATGACCAGGGTGTCTAGCGACCGGGAAAACCGGGAATTGTCAGGGAAATTTTAATTACCGGGAAAAATCAGGGAATTGTCAGGGATATTGTAAAAAGCGAGCCCAGTTAGGTAAAATGAGCCGGAAAACGCCATGGAGTGCCCTGAGCAAAGATTTGAAGACTTGGGGGCAAAAGAATAGGCGATAAATTCTGCTTAGGGCGGAGTGTGGGCTCCGCTCACCCGATATAGAGTGTGCTACCCGATGCAAAGGGAACAGCCGACAAATCGAGTCCAAGCCTTGGACTGGATTGGATTGAGGGCGGAACACTAGGCTAGATTCAGTTAGAGCTACTAGATTTAGTAACGAATGAAAAGGCTGCAGACCCCAATTCAATCGAAGCCTTAAGCCGAAAGTATCCGAAAGCGTGCATCTGGCGGCCATGCCGCCATGCTGCTATTCGGTTATTGACGTGTGTGGTTGAGCGGCGTGTTTTCATCGTGTTTCCGGAAGTGGCATCTTCACTGACGATGTCGGCAGCAAAAAAGTGCTCGTCTAATCCAGACTGGACGAACCCGAATATTTCGGAATATGCAAGTTGGATTAAGCCCATGCAAAATGATCCTCAAAGTACTCAATGCTCAACGCCTTGTGTGGTAATGGTCTTATATATTTAATCGCCTCTACAGTGGTCAGGGAGTTTCACCTGAAATTGTCAGGGAAAACCTGGAAAAGTCAGGAAATTCACAATAATAATTTGCTAGGCACCCTGATGACATAGCCCAGATGCTGCTAGCGGATGACTTAAAACAGAATAAAACGGTCATACGATGGAGGAAACCGAGAACCAAGCATACGGGCACAGGTCACCGGCGTCGTTTGGGCTCGAAGATGGCAAAATGGCTGTGGCCATGGCGTTCGCGTGACGTGTCAGTGACGTTGACAAGCTGTCAACAAGCCACACCAGCTGGCCAAACTCTCCCCTAAATATGGCTCTGCTCTCGTCGTAAGAAAATTTAGGTTTTAATGGGGCATGGTCGTAAGCGTTGTTCAATGTGCGAATCGGCCTTTAGCCCCCGTCAATCTGGACGAAGCATCGGCAAGCGTCCGAGCGTGCCATGACTGTGCAGGGCGTCGCTGGGGGCTGCAGCAGCGGGCCATGCTGCTGCTGGAGACGGCCCAGAGCGTGTCGCTGACCCAGGACGTGTGGCTGGGCCACACGAGCTGCGTGAGCGTGTGCGCCCACTTCATCCTCAACTGGCGGCTGCGCACGGTGTTCCTGGCCGGGCGCTACTTCGTGGACGCAGACCCCTCGGAGAGCCTCCACCAGCTGCTCACGGAGGCCCTGTCCCAGTACGGCCTGGCTGACAAGGTGGCCCACGCGGCGGTGTACGGAGCAGCCGGGGTGGTGCGCAGCTTCCAGACCTGCCTGCCAGGCTTCTCGGCCTGCGAGGACGGGGCCGCCCTGCCCGGGGTGGCCGGGGCCCTACCGGGGGCTGAGGGAGACTGGAGGCCGCCCCCTCGACTCCAAGGGGCCCTTCTGCCTCGAGGGGCTGGGCTGCTTCGCCGAGGC
Source organism: Ixodes ricinus (assembly GCA_037355805.1). Classification (NCBI taxonomy): domain Eukaryota; kingdom Metazoa; phylum Arthropoda; class Arachnida; order Ixodida; family Ixodidae; genus Ixodes; species Ixodes ricinus. The sequence goes on along the minus strand of JAZHYW010014998.1, from coordinate 170,913 downwards.
CCTCCAGCTCTGCGTGGCCGAGGGGCTGCAAGACGACCTCTGCCTGGAGGCCGCCGTCAACAAGGTATCTGTCCTTCGTGTCGGAATTTTTCGTGTCCCAACAGTTCGTACGAGTTTGCGGGAAAAGGCACGGGCGCATGGTTCTAAAGAGAGGGGAGGTTCGGTGGCCGGGTGCATCGACTTTCCGCTGTTCGGTAGCCCTCGGAGTGAATGTTGACTCTGCGGGCTTGGATATCGTGAGTTTGGTTGCCCTTTCATACCGGAATCATCATGGACGGAGATTGCACGCAGGTGTGCATTTGTGTCGTCTACGGCACGGTACGTCCCAATAGCTGTGCTGGCCTTCTGGGCAAATTGCCATTCTACGAGAGATGCAGGAGTCTCGTGCGTTTCCAGGTTCAATAAATTCTATGTTCACTTTGTACAAACCAACTTCTCAGCGTGGTTCTGTTGGGCTTAAAGAAACAAGGAGGGCAGTTTCGGATGTTTTTTCGGTAATTGAACCAAGTTCCAGGCACATCCCGGGCAACGTTGCCTCAATTTCAGCTGAAACCGGCCCTTGTGTGTCGCGCTCATCAGTTAAACAGTCACGGTAATAATTGTACCAGGATCGATTGCGGCGACGCCCCGAGAGTTGCAGGAGAAGACACGAGAAGGGGAGTTTGCGTGACGTTGCAGGCCTTGAAGCGCGACGTCACAAGAGACGCGTCAGCGATTGGTCGAAACAAGAGACGTGCCCTCGGTCACGTTTCGGTTCGAGATTTTTATGACCACTGTTCCAATTTCCACTTGAATAACCATGAAAAGTATAAATCGAACCGGAAATGATTACTAAACCATAAATAAAACAGCATAAATATTTTTCTCTTTGCTACTCTGGACACGAAACGGGCAACGAGTAACTATGGGCAAACAAAATAAATGAAAAAAGAACACAGCGTGGAGCTCACGGGAGACGTTTGGTTTTCGTTTTAGATGTCGGTATCGTGTTTATTTCGGGAACATGGCATTCGAACGGTTCTGCAAAGAGGTAGTCATGCCAAATTTGTGTGCTATAGAAGGCTGTTCAAACGGTCGACTGAAGACCCATGATTGTTCGGGCGACGCTAGTTTTCACATACTCTCAAGCGATGAAGCATTGCGAAGTCGCTGGTTGAACAGCGTTGTCTTGCAGAATTTGTTCGCTTTCGTTAGAAGACTTTGAACAGCACCTTCGGTGTTACCGTAACCACGTTGCGGTGGCGTAGGCGAGCTGGGCGGCGACGAATCATTTTGGGTCGGCGACTGAGAGGTCGGCGGCAAATCTGGGGCGTCCTTGTAAAGAGGCATTCCAGAGTCCCGCATTCTTAGGAACATCTCCCGTTCTGCTGGTGCTAGGTCACTGAGTGGGAGCCCGAACTCGCTCGTGAAAGCGGCATTGTTGTCCATGTTGACAGGTCTGACGAAACGACCGTGCCACCGCGCTGTTATAACCCACCTCAGTAACCAGAGTCTCAATCTCCTAAATGCTACCGGTACTAACTATTCACACTTGACGTCACTCCCTACGTCATCTCTGTTTTCGGAGGCCCAGAAATGAGAACGGAGATAGTTCAGTTTCGGTTTCTTCAGTTCTTTCGTAGGCACAGAAGTATGCGTCACAAGTGTCTATAAAAATTCGGCAGTGTGCTAGGTTCCCAAGAAACCTAAAACACCATTTAAAAAAATTAATTAGAATCGTCTTCATTGTTCCCTTAACCGTAGTATGTCCCACGATGCCGAGTCCAATGCACGAGGACACGTCTTTCGGTTGCACGCATTGGGGGTTACAGTGTTTTAAAAAAGCACTGAAAAGAATTTAGATTTTTTTTAAATAACCTGGTTGGGACATGCGTGTCCAAAAATTAATTTTATGCCAAAAACGTTTTAGTGCAATATTGATGGCGTGAGATGTGCTTTAGTCGGTAGTCACCCCCTTTTCCCTTGTTTTCCCTCTCGGCATTTCGGGTACGTGAAGGAGAGGTGGATGACTTGGCCATCTTGTTGAGGTGGAGAGAGTGTATGACCATCTCGTTAGAGTGGAAAGAGTGTATGACCATTCCGTGACTTCATAGACTTTGCATGCAGAATTTTAAATAAATCTCGCGCCATCAATATTGCTCTAAAAAATATTTTTTTCGGGTAAAATAAATTTTTTGACACGCGTGTCCCAGCAAGGCTGTTTTAAAATTTCTTTTTTTCTTTTCAGTGGTTTTTTAAGACGAGGGTGACTGTCTCGAAACACACTGTCCCAGTATCAGAGTGTCGTATTTTACAAGCCAAGCTATACAGTACCATTCCAGTTCACGCTGAATTGTTGACGGGAATTGCGACTGCATCTGAAATTTGACAGATGCGGCGGCATCAAAGGTGCGACTTTTGCAAGACGGTCACGTGCATCGGTCGCGAGGTAGCCGGTTACATATTGCCCGACGCGCGCGGCAAGAACGAACTCCACCCTTCCCTTCCAGGTGAGCGGACTGGTGGACCTGGCCCGCGCCCTGCCCCAAGGCACGCTGGACGGGGTCCGCCAGGCCGTGGAGTACGGCTGCTCCACGTGGCACGGCCAGCTGCGGGTGGTGCGCGCCACCGCCAACGCGTCCCTTGACACCCTCCAGCTGGCGGCCCCTGCCCTGGGCTTCGTGCCCGAGGACGTGGAGACGCTACGAGAGCTGGCCGAGCTCATGGAGCCCTTCGAGGAGGCCTTCAACCTGAGCCGCGGAGAGGGTCGCATCACTGCCAGCTACGTGGTGCCCTGCATCCGGGGCCTCAGGGCGCACCTGGAGGCGGCCCGCCCCTTCCGGCTGGCCTCGGCCGCGGGGCGCCTGGCAGCGGCCCTCGGCAACCGGTTAGCCAAGTTTGAGGCCAGCGAGACCTTCGCGCTCTGCTCCATGCTGGACCCCGCTTCAAGCTGCGCTGGTGTTCGGAGGAGGCCGAGACGCGGCGGCTCACTGCGCTCCTGGGTGCCAAGATCCGGCAGGCGGAGGATGGCGGCGCCAACAACGGGGCGGGGGCGGGAGGACCCGCCGCGAGAGGAGCAGCGCAAGAGCAAGCTGTTCCGCTACATGACTGATCCCGAGACGAGCCAGGGGAGGGGCCGGGGGCGGCGGCGGCCCACCCCCAGTGCTGGGAGGTGAGCAGCTACCTGGCCACCCCATGCCTGCCGGAGGGGGCTGCCCGCTCGAGTTCTGGAGGCAGCACCAGGGACAGTACCCCAAGCTGGCCGCGCTGGCCGGCAGGATGCTGGGCGTGCCGGCCACAGCCGCCCACGTTCTGCGGATGTGCCGCGTCGGGGGCAGGGTGGCCAACCCGGCCGACTTCCGGCTCAACGGGGTCACCTTCGAGAACCTGATGTTCATCAAATGCAACCAGGGGCTCAGGTAGGGCCAGGAGGGTTGCACCCGTGGAACTCTCGCGTCGACCCAGGAGGGCTTGGTTCCGGTGCCGCTCGAAGGACTGGAGGGCGCTCGTCCGAGACTCACTTCGGTGTGCTGGTCTAGTCTGCTCGATTGCAGTCTGCGGGAGCGATTACGTTGCCGGAGATGGCGGCTGCCAAAGACATCTTTTTTTTTTTTTACGAAGATACGGTAAAGAGATTGTGGGAGGAGCGTGGTATTTCCACAACGTAGAGCGTCTTTTGGCTCTCGGAAAACTTTAGAAATGTCCTTAATGCAACCACTGGTTTGGAGATGTGGGAGTCGTTCGGCGGACCGTGTGTGATTCCCCGTGGGTACAAGTAAGGGCGTCTAGCTCGCGTAAAGAGAACCTGCCTCTCATTTTATTTTATAATGTAACGTAAAAGCTCGATGATTGAGCTTTCAGATGACAGTCGCGTTGGTAGAGACATCGAAAAGTCGAGGTCCCTGGCCTCCCGCTATGCTGGTGTGGGTGCTCCATGCAAGGGGTCCCCACGGAGAAGCAAGTGCTATGCACAAACATGAAGGCGCCGGCGGTGACGCGGGCATCTCCCGGTGGCTGCGTCAGATGCAAGCCACGCAAGGCAAACGAGAAGGACCCCTGCCACCCGAACTGTTGTTTATGCACGCCGCACTTCTCTTCCACGAGTGCACCTGGTCAGATGGGTCTTGTACATAGCCAGAGCCATACTTCATCTCACGTATACCTGTACAAAGCATTGCACACGCCAATCTCTCCGGAGATAAAAGAAAAAAAGAATTGTTAGCACCCATTTGTTTTTGAGATTTCGGCTTTCCCGCATTTGCGTATATGTGTCGAATCCCGTGTCGCTCCTCTCGTCCCCGAGTCGTGTTTCCGTCTGCATACGAGTTTCGCTACGGCGCATGGAAGGCGCCTTTGGCCAGGATCATGGCCGGCCACGACGTGAAACTTTCACGACGTCGTCGGGCAAAAGTCGAAGGGCCACCCTTTAAGATGTGCCAAGCGCACCGCTCAGAGACGCGTTCCGGGTGCCATATAGTTTCGCCGAAGAGGGATCCTGGACTTTTGACGAGACCCGTGCGCGGTCGCAGCTTTAGAGACTGCGGAGTGCCTCCGCGTTGCTCGTGCGGCGTCCGCGGCGACACGATGCACCCTGTGCCTGTCAAGCAAGTGAGTTGGATCGCATCCCTCTGGGTGCGCGATGGATGCAAAACCGTCGAAGATGCCAAGCATTTGAGTCGGTCGTACGCATTGCCCGGCGAGGAGGAACGACGAGCCACCTTTTTTGGATGCAGCCTATTGCGGCCAAGCTGCGATCGTAGCAAAGAGGACACAGACGATGAGGTTGGTCCCCGATCCAAAGCTAAATTGGGAAACTCGCTCTGGTAGCGTGTCATTGCTGTAATCCAGGGGTCTCAAACACGCGGCCCGCAAGCATCCCGTGGCTGTGAGCCCCGTTCCCATGCCTCAAGCGCTACATTCGCCGTAAATAATAGTTTCGTATCGTCGATTCACTCCCACTCGGAAAGGTGCTCCGCTCATACAATGTGTTCGCATATTTTCCACTATTTTGTTATTTTGTACTTGGTATTGCTTTGTCTTTGTCTAAAAAGGTGCTTGTCCATGCAGCCCTTTCTCACAAATCAACCGGAACGAAAATATTTCTACTAGGCTACAAGCACGAGCACTTTACTCAAGGACGCAGCTCGACTGTACGTACTGTTTCTCGGCAGGAGGGATTGCCAAAAATAAAGCTAGGAGCTTGAATTTCTAGCCGTCAAACAGTACCAAGAAAATCTTAAGTATTCTCTTTTAATGCTGCCATAAAAAGCGCCGCAGAAGCAAAAACTGTTGTATGAAGAGATCATATTCCCGTTCCTTTTGAACCTAGTGAATAGTGCAACAGGGTGACAACAGTGTGCTTGCTCTCGTTCTATCAAGAAATGCCAGTTCATTGGCATTTCAAATCTTTTATCACATCAAATGTGGGCCCAAAGTAGTCGTATAAGCAAATCAAAAGTAAAGATGCCACTGGCAAAATGGCAAGTTTACAAAATGCAGAAAGCACGAGGTTCCTCCCCTAGAAAACCTCTGATGTGTTGCTGGGAGTCGGCTGCTTTGCAACATGATACACCATTGCTGTATTTTTTCCCAAAAGTTTCAAAATATAACCCCCACCCCCGCCCTGTCGGCCCTCAACCTTTTGGGAGTGGGCTGTCTGGCTCCCCCACACGGCTGAGTTTGAGACTCCTGGTGTAGACGGCCCCGGCGTTTTGAGCGAAGTGTGTTCAACAAAATGTTCAGCATCTCGACTATCCTTCTTTAAGCCATCCTGTGCACATATTCCTTGTTCCATATATATATTTTAATCTGCTCACTAATGAAGCTTCATGGGTCAGAACCATGGGTGTGTGTGGTGTGTGGGCAACCACCTTAAATGGCACTTGCAGGCCATAGCCCTCATATATCTCTGAATCTCTGGTTCCAAAGTTCTGCTTGGTATGTATAAAAACTAAGATCTTAAAGTTGCATACTGTTGCTGCTTTTTGTGTGGAAAAGCATAGTACCAGCATGCTCTGCGTATTACTGCATGATGCGTGTTAAGAAGTAGTGGTCATACTGCACTGGCATTTGACAAGCATTGACATATCTTAAAGGCAGATCAATCTTCCTCCGTGTAAATAATCGTGGCATTTGGTTTGCTTTTCTTGTTTATTTTTCCCTTCGCAGGTCAGGTATAAAATTTGAAAGTTATGAGTTGGGCAACCTTTTGTCTGGCAACAGGAAAAGGGTATAAAGAAAAAGATTAGCAATCAACGTGTGGATGGCCACCCTGAACTCGTGCAGCACGAAAGAATATGCCACAAATTGCAGACACTTCAACCTGTATGCGATCGTAGCAGAGGGGAGGCAGACAACGAGGTCGGTCCCTACTTTCAATGATTTTAAAATTTTAACATGACGCATTTCATGAATCGACGCAGAAAATAATATACAGTATGTCCGGAACAATTTTGACCTCTATGAGGACAGCCCTGGTGACCCCCACATCAGCGGGTCATGTGTCTTTCTCTGCCACCACTGACGGTTAGGTGGCGCAACCTTCCGCTTGATTCAGTAATCATGTGCATGTGGTCATCAGACTAATCGCTATCTGTTTCATTTTCGCTAGACTTTGCCCGCTAATAGAAGCTCCAGAGGTTTTGAAACAATTTTAGATGTCTGGCAGGGGTCTTGATTTTAATGTTTCTCTCTACAAGCGAGTGGACACATTTCTTTCCTTGCTAGCGGTAATGTGGGCGATCATTACCAGCAATTATACTTCCAGTGAGAGTGTATATGTAGCTGTGACCTTTCAAATAAATGCTCTCTTTAATTATTAAAGGGTAGGTCCGCTCAGTTCCAAAATGTTCCAGGATGGCAGATGAGTTCGCACTAATAGTTCTAATGAGTGGCCGTACGTTGCTTTGTTCACAGTGAGGAAATATTTTTCGTGCAGTCTCGCTTTAGACATGATCAGAAATTGGACTTTGGTTTCGACGGACAGCATTGGTCTCGCGTTGTCAGATATGTTTCTAACCATGTGATACAAGCTAGCATTACCTTTATGTTTTGCCTGAAAAAGTAATAGCAGAAGGAGGAGTAAAGTCTTTGACATCGCAATAGCTCAGTGTTGGGTGCGCTACGACTACACTACTGACTGCGCTGTTGGTTGCACCGCATGTCGCTCGCTAGAATTTGCAGATTGCGGCAGCTTAGCACAGGTAGGACTTTACTGGCCTGTTTAATAAACATCTAGATTGTAATATTTGACTTTAATGAACAAGAAGTGAAATATCCCTCGAGCAAAACCATGCATCAGATCTCAACTGCACGTCAGGCTTGGTTACCGTTAAAACTTGAATGGCATTTGTCAAGACTCAATTTCACTAAATTCTTTAAAAAAAAACAGAAAAACATGTTACAACAGTTTGGGCACTCTACCATTAAAGCTATGTGTGTTGTCAGCACTGTGAGACAAAATTTACTTTGCCATCGAACTCAGTAACATGCACTGACCATCGTAATTTGTTTCTTGTCTGTGTTGCCGAAAGCTTTCGTATCGAGGCAAAATTGTCGCCGTCGTCCGTGTCAAGCTGCCATTTCCGCTACGTGACAGAATACTCAAGCAACCAAGCAGACGACCAACAAGTTGACGGCCTGTCGATGAACGCAAAGTGTGACTGGGTAGTAAGGAATCTTGGGAACTCGCTTGCAGCAGGTGTTTTTCTTTCGCTCGCATACGTTCTTGCACTACGATCGCAGTTAAATATTCATTAGTGCACATTCACATGGCTTGGCATTTTCCCGTAATTGGCCCAGTTTTGGAGCGTCGCACATTCCGAAAGAAGTCTCGTTGGACATTCCACGAATCTGGGAAGGTGGGCCGAGCGTCGGTTCTCTTCATCCGGCACTATTCATCCGGAAGAAAGGGGTGGCAGCCTTTCGGAACCGCATGGCATACGGAGCACTTTATCGGGTGCACTCTTCGCTTGTACTGTGGTGGCTGCAACACTTCTTCAACTATTGCCTTTGGCGTCCCACGCTGCTCGTGTATCGAAAGTGTCGACAAATGACGTCGCGTGAGTCAGTGCGACACGCCGTCTGATGTCACGCTCTCGGCGTAACATCGGTCGTAGAAGTTTCGGCAAAAAGTATGTAGGTGTCACTGTCGTCGCGGCATCCCGACCATTGGCACCTTCTGATAGTTGTCAAAGAAACGTCGAGAATTACTGCCGTAGTTCGAAATACACTGACGTGCAGCGTACGTCGCAGCCTTCATCTTGAGAGCGAATTTGGGAGCAGCTCGGTCTGCGTGTTGCGGCCAACGTGCATGCCCTCGGCGCGCTGCGTTTTCTTATTGTTCCCGTTTCAGAGAAATGCTATTTTCATGGTGGGGTTGATAGTATGGCTATGCTGCGAGGAATTGCTGTAGTCATCCTTTGGTGGGCCTTTGAAGCTGCATTGGGGGAATTACAACTTTTTAAATATATACTTCATTTGCAAATCATGCGTGTCATTCTCGAGAACTCATTTCTTTGTTTTCTTCGGGGCATGTCATTGGCTGTGCTCGTCCAAAGCTGTTGAATGTTAACAGCTTCGAAAGATGTGAGGTCCCCTTTTCTTTTAAAGATGGAGGTTTGGTCTGCCTTTGGTGCTGGCTTGCGTGTTTGCTGCGTTGCACCCGTCCAAAATTGACTTTGGAACTAACAGTTTTGAGACATTCAAGGGTCTCAAGGAGGTTAAAAAAACACAGCCCATGTGCATTTAGAGCCAACGACTCTGCTTTAAAAGTAACCTGTTCTCTTTTCAAGAGCTGTACCAAAATTCAGCTGCCTCAGAACCCAACTAATGTTCCTGTGAGAGCGAGCAATACACGAGACACTGCGTAAGCCTAATATCTGTGGCCTTGTATGCAATGCGACTGACAAAATAAGACCCCAAAAGACGCTTTGGGGTACTAATGTGGTGGCGAGTGATTGTGAAGAGCTCCACCTTATAAGTTGTAAGATTTGGCGCTCATCAATACCCTGTTTTCGCAAGATGTGAAAGGTGCCGATGTCGCGTTCACGCTAACTGTGTCGTGTGGTGTAGCGCATAAAGGTAGAAAGTATGATCTAGCTGGGTGACTCCGAAGCACATAAAACCAAATGTGACTGTGTTTGCAAAAATATAGTACTGCCTCGTAATATGTGGAGGGTCGCAATCTTCAAGATGCCAATGCTGTGCGACTCTGCTGCTCGCATCGATCAGTCGGTCATCGATCACACGGATGCTGGCGACAAACTGTCCTCTTTGCTTCCTCCGTTGGCCCGCTGCTTTTTATCAGCTGTCGCACCAAATCCTCGTAGGGCATGCTGGTATATGCCTTTGCTTTCCTCAAGTTGCCAAAGTACACAATCTTTTGGTGTGAGGTACTGCACCGTGTATTTAAGACACCGCTCCGTTCCCTCTTCCATGCTCTGTGTTGTAGGTGCCATTGCACTGCGAAGTGATTCCTTATGGCGTGTGTCCAACATATTTCCCGATAGTCTGTTGTACACAAATCGCTGCAGCGAAAAACGCTGCAGCTATGGAGGTCGCTTTTCATAATCAAACTCGCCTTTGTCGGTTTTAGTTTTTTGCGGTTTGTGCACCTGGACGCTTGCTTTTGGACGGAGTGTTGTTGACAAACTTTGTGAGTGGAAGTGACAGTTTCCTGCTGTTTTTTTATTTTCATTTTTCGTTCAACGAATGGGTTTGCTCTGAGCAAGAGTTTGAAAAGTGCACATACAGTTTTGATAGTTGCCAAACACTTCCTGTGTCCCAAAGGTTGCGTTTGGAGAGTTCTCATTTCATGTGATTCATTACACCTTGTGTTTTAAAGAAACTGCTGAGCAGTCTTTGTAGCTCTGCTTGTAGCTTGCCGATTTGATCGCTGTGTGATAAAACGATCGAAGAGCAGATGTCCTGCCCACGCTGTTGCTTTCCCACCGGTGGACGCGCATATTTCCCCGGCTATTTTAAGTGTGTGCACCCCTTATTTATTGGCCTGCAACGGTCGCATGTGCCACGCATTAGCTATGTGTCAGATGTGTCGACGCTCTCTTTTGTTGTCGGAGGACCAGAGTGTTTTTTACAGTTTTATAAGCGCCTTACACTAAGGTGTCGGTCTGCGGACAGCGTGGCTCTGGGAAATAAAGAGAAAGTAATTTAAGTTATGTCACATCACTGGTTGCCTCCTTTGCTGGGAATCCTTTTTGACAGTTTTCCTGGACCTCCGCTGTGGTTTTGCACTGACTTGTCTCATAGCGAGTTTGTTTCACACGCACTGGCACCGTTCGAGTTCTCTCCCAAAATCCCCAGAATGCATCGCACTCGCAGAGTGTTGCACGGAGAACTGGACTCAAACGAACACGCCAAATGCACCGAGTGCAGAAGACTGATGCTGCCGCCATCTATGTTGTAGAAAAGGTACCAACCTCAAACCGAAACTAGCGCCTTTCTGTTCCGAGTGATGGGTATGCGAGAGTGCAGTCGCTACAAACGTTTATCTACAGGCGCTGGTCGCTGCAACCTGTAGCTTATATATTTGCGATGACTTCACACAACTCGGCTGTCGTAGAGATATATAGTTGCAGACGGCGTAAATTTCCGCAACCAGCTGTCTACAAAGCAGTTGGTTGCGGTGTCTTTATAACCGCTTACACTGAAGAAAGCTGATGATGCTGTCCGAGCAGAAGCTTGATCCTTTTGAGCATGGTATTATGCGTGACCCACTGAAAGGGTACGGCTTAAAACTAATCTGTTGGAATATCCAGCAAAACTTTTCGTGGGACTTTCGATTTCGATCGTCATTACAGGTGGATCAGATATTAGCCTTGGTGAGGGCGTCGAGAACGAGAGCTTTCTCGAACACAATACGACGGGGCAAGTTAGCTGACGTAGGTAAATGTTAAACATGATGATGTTGCCCAAGCCTCGGGTAAAGACACTCTGTTTAGCTTTCTCTGATGCTTATTGGGCGGTGACAGGTTTCTGCTGGGGTAGTTTTGTCGACAAATGTTCAATTTTTTACCCTCACACGGATGGTGATAAACATCTCGGGGGCCGCTGATGCGTTTGTTCTGAGAATTTCTTTACACACTGGTATACTTTAGCGTCTGTACGGCAACAGAGCGACTTAAACCCTGCAAATAGAGCACAGTTTGTCAATTGCTTCCTTCATGAAATAGCAGACGCTCACTATTCACGCTCGCGTTTGATTCCGTTGCCCGCGGGTCGCGACTTCAATCAGAAAATCTACTTTTTTCTCTTTCGGTTCCGCGACACATCGTAGCAGACGAACCCTCGTCGTCTGCTCCTGCTCCTTGCTGGAGCGAGGCATGACGGGATTGCATTTTGGCGCACTCCCGATTTTCTCGGTGAAGCAAGTGCATGCACGCGTGGGGTGCCAGCGCTGAAACGAACTCGGAGAGTGCAACCACTCGTGGAGTGCCGGCTGAAACGAACCCGCTCCACGCCGCGAGTGGGCACGCGTGGACACGAGTGCCGTGAAACAGAACTCGCTATCAGTACATACAAGGCACTTGTGCCAGCTTCAAGAGTAACGATTGAACTTTCAATAATGGCTGCTTTTATAAAAATAGACTTGGAGCAAATGACCAAATTATATTCATGAAATGGACCACTCAGTCTGTTCATGTCGAGTAAACCGTCGATGTTGCAGGCACCGTTCGATTGGCATTGGTGTTAATCTATGGTAAGTAGACTGCAGATTCTTGTGTGTCAGAGGGTCAAAATGCACAGCCATTTTTTGCCACTAACTAGTGCCTTAAAATTGGTGTGTTACGTGAGGTACTATAATACAATCTGCAAGAACTGTGTAATTGCTTGATCATGACACGTAGCAATACTTTTTGCTTACAAAACAAAACGTCGCGTAAATACACAACCATGAGAGCAAGTGCAGCCATGCCAAGTTGGTATTAATTGATGTAGTGATGGAAGCAGACTTGTGCCCCTTACTTGAAAATGTAATGGATTAAAATTACAAATTACTGAACCTCAAATGTAATAGATTACCGTTACAACTTAACTTTTGCTGGAAAATAATGGATTACTTTACTCGTTATGTTACAAATTACTTTCACGTTACTTTTCCCATACAGTCGCCGACCGATTATTCGGACTTCGCGGGGACCGAAAAAACGTCCGAATAATAGAGCAGTCCGAAAAATCGGCAGATTGAAAAACTTGCCTTTATTACTTCCAAGTGGGCTTAAAAAAGACGTAAATGGTGCCTCGTTTCATGTTACACCTCCGTTTCCTGTTCGGCAACTTTCTGTTAGCTTGAGAATCGCTGCCTTCTTTTCTAGCGTTATGGTCGAGTACTTTCTGCGCTTCTTAAAGGGTAACTGCAAAGAAAAAAAAGTGTATTTTTAAACAGCCTAATTAGGACAAGCATGTCACAAAACAATTTTTCCGCCAAAAACAAAATTTTTTACAGCAATATTTATTGCGCAGGACTGATTTCAGTTTGCGGCTATTTCACCCGTTTTGAATCGCGCGCCACAAAGTTGCTATTATACGTCACAGAGTAGCTGCTATACGTCACGGAGTGACGTATACCAGCCACTCCGCGGGCGTCGAAAGAGCGGGAATTTCAAATGCGGAGAGGTTGGGACTCCGACTAAATTACGTCCTGCGGCGTAAATATTGCTAGAAAAAATTTGTTTTCTCGCGGAAGATTTGTTTCGTGACATGCTTGTCCCAATTAGGCTGTTTAAAAAACACTTTTTTTCTTTGCAGTTACACATCGCGGTGGCAGAACGACAGATGGGGCCATGACGTCCAAGCCAGCGTTGTCCGAACAAGATGAGAGGCCAGTGTTGCCAGAGGGAGAAAAAAAGTCAGCAGATTGATTCCCAAAAAGTCAGTAGATTAGCACAAAAATCAGTAGATTCTACGAAATCTGTTTTGCCATGTTTTGCTATTTCTATTAAACCACACGTCGAAACCATGGTAATATACACAAATAAAAATGAAAAAACAAGACCCAACTGAAGTTTACCTGTTTCATGGAGGACAAAGTAAAATAGCACCGTAAATATTCTTTTTTTTCAATCAGCATTTATTTATTTATTTATTTGCTGATTAGTGTTCGAGTATTATTCTTTGAAATCGAGACTGAGCCACTTTTGGGATCAACAGATGAGTGCGACATCCAGCTGTCGCTAATATTGAAACAAAGCCAAAACAAGACGTTCCGGCAAGTGCGCGCGTACATGCCCAATGGAAGGAATGGAAGTCCTCTGCTAGCTGCCATCTTTCCTTACTGGGGCTTTGGGAGGTTTCTGACACTACGCTGTTGGCGCGGAGCACTGTTGAGGCTACGCGTCGTCTGCTACGGGCTTATTTCTTTTCGCCTGACCCAAAGTTTGCGTTCAAACGTGGAGAAACTTAATTTGTTAGCCTTTTAAGCTACCGAGGAATAACATTATACCATTTTCTTGCCAGAGCCTGCCAAATAAAAGTAAAGAGCTGAAATTTGGATGTCGATCCCATGCATTCCGCCGGGCGAATGAATGAAAATGGCGGCCCTCTCCGCTCAGCTCGGAGCAGCCGAGAGCTCAGGCGCATGCGCTCACGCCTCCCGCTCTGTGCCGCGGGGTTATTGGCTCACTCGGGAGAGGGACGTTACGGCGGCGAGATCATAGACTGCCCAAGCTCTCCCCGTATATGGCTCTGGCCCGGATGTCACCGTCGACGGGCTTCTGGGCCATCTAGTCAGTGCTTCGTTTTTAATTTTTGGAGAATATGAGTTTCCTTTGATTGGCGACCCTAGGAACTGAAGGGGCCAAATAATAAATTTTAATATGTTTACAAAAAAAAAGTCAGTAGATTTTCTTATTTTTCAGTGAATCAGTAGACAGTGGCTCTAAGTAGACCCGGGACGAAATCAGTAGATCTACTGATAAATCAGTAGACCTGGCAACACTATGAGAGGCGCAAATCCACGAGCGCAAAATGGCGACTGGCGACGCGAAGGAACGGAAAAACAAAGCAAAACGATAATGATGATGATGATGACGTGCAGCTAAATGGAAAAATGGCTAGCATAGCGTCACCTAGCGGTAAAACTCGAGTACTCAAGTAGCGCTGCCAAGCGAAGCCAATCCATTTGCAGCCAACAACAAAGAATTCAAAATGGCCGCTTCTCGGTGGTATTTTCCGCCGATCGCTCGCGACGATTTTGTCCGAATAATCGAACTTTCGGACTTCAAGCTGTCCGAAATATTGGTCGTGAATATACACTATTTCTATGGGGTAAGTCACGGTTCCGCCTTTAGGTCCGAAATATCGAACAAGTCCGAATTATCGGAGTCCGAAAAATCGGTTGGCGACTGTATACGCTTATCAAGAAAACAATAGAATTTTTTTTTTATGTTTTCCAAAATGTTTTACAACACTACCTTACCATTTCTCATACGTCCGCATTATATAGTAGTCCTTGTAAAAATGTATTGTACCTAAGAGAAAACCGTAGATTTATATTTATTGAAATATAAATCCGCATTTTGTTGTAATTTGAGATCAATGTATACAATGACTGCTTAAAGGGGCCCTGCAATGGCTTTTTTACTAATTTTTAATTTGCACCAAACCTGAGCGCACTGAACGTAGTAACTTAATGACACTTTTCTTTTCTCAAATTTCGCTTTATCTTAAAAAGTTATAGGCGAATTAAGATTACAAAAACAAGCAACAAATAACCTCCTTCATGACGTCCTTGGTTGCTTGAGTGGCCGTGAACTAGACGAGGGGTAGTGAGCTGAGCGAGCGCTCACGGCTGCCGTACCTCCGTGTCGGAGGGCGCCACTAAAGCGTGTTCTGGATAGGCTGTATGTAGCGGGCAGCTAGAGCGGCTCTCATTGCATTTGCTACGCGATTAAACACAAATTCGGCATGACACTTCATTGGCCACAAACGACAGCAAACACGGGGTAAAGATCAGTTCAGAATGGGAAAACCGCCAGACAAAGCTGCTCACCGAAGGCCTTGGGAACGCTCAGAGCCGGTCGGGTCCTTCGGTCCCTACGGCCGCAGAGGCGCCGCGTACATCCGGGACCTTTCCGTGTCGGCGCCTGATCCCACTACTCCTTTCTAGTATGCGCCGCCTTTACCACCGCTTGGTGGCGGGTATGTCGACGGATCATTTCTTGTTTCCGTACTTTATAAACTGCATTTGTTTCTTTTCTGATCTAAAATACTGAACAAAAACTACTCTTATAAATAACTGAAACGGTTCGCGCCATTTATATTTTGTATTTCGACTAAAAAGAAGGTTTTAGCGGCTCTGACCAGTAGTAAGCCCAGGACCTAAGACGTCACATTTTGCGCGCTTTCGGTACCGCGGGTCACCCCCGTCGGTGGAGGAGGTTTCCGCGTCGTCCGGTTAAAATATGACGCACTGATATTTAGTTACTCTCTCCGTGCCCGCTGGCTTGCCCGAACCCCAAGAGACCTGGAAACCGCAAGAAAGGTAGACGCTTAAATATGATTGCAGGGCCCCTTTAAAGGAGGCCGTCCTGTAATAGTGCTGAGCATAATTTCCGAGCCTCTCGTGCCAACCTCGGCCCTCCCCCGTGTTAGCCCCCTCTCCTAGCAGACTGGTGCAAAGCGGTGAAGCTCAATACACACGCAGTGGTGCAAGTGCCACAATACATTCTAGCCACAGCATGGGGCAGGTGGCAGACATAATCTACTGGGTGAAACAAGGAGACGGCAGGCTCTTTAAATCGACCGGAAAATTCGGTTTCTTAACCTATCGCGCTATGACTTTGTGCAGCGTTGCCCACAGATGGTGCATTTTTTTTGTGTAAAATTTGCAAAGAACGAATTTACCTGAGAAAAAAAGTAAAGAAAGAAAAAGGCTTAGCTCCTATGGAAACGCAGCGACGCCACCGGTCTGCAAACAACACGGCGCCGTTTCGCACGGGAGACAAGAGATGGCGCAAGCGATCGCGACGCCAACTGCGCTGCCAATCGAATCGAGGCAGATTCGACGCCGAGAAGCCATCGTGTTCACGCCAGACTAAGGAACTGCAGTTCCTTTTACAGTGGCTTAGGGGGGGTAGTGTAACGAACGAAACCGGAGAAGCGGCACAGCGTTGGAAGACGGCCGCGGGTGGCGCTGGCGCTTGCAGCACCGTCGTTCCGGCTATGGCTCCGGCTTGGCCGCTTTGTCAGCTTGGCTACGGCCAGCTCCGGCCGATTCGCAGCACTGTCGTCTGCTGGTTTCACATTTTTATTCACCTTCGAAGACAAATCATGTCGTTGTAAGTTTACTGGAAACAAATAATTGTTTTTGAGGTATTTATATTAGTAATGAAGCGTGTTATGGTGCCTCTATTTGCCGGCCGATCGAGGCACCCTAACGGAGCTGCGGATTTAAGCGCAACCTACACCGTCTTCCAAGGAGCGGCCGTTCCCGATGCATGGTGGAGGCTACGCGGTAACTACACTACCCCCTTTAAGCCACTGTAGTTCCTTGTTGTTACCGCGCCTGTTTTTGTTTCTGCGGCTGTCGCCGCCTGCGGAACGCGAGCCGCTTTGAGTCGAAAGGATCGTCTGCTAAAGTGCCGGCTCTCGGCGCCGTATGCTCGTTCGTTGGCGGCGTTCGTTGCGCCATCTCTTGTCTCCCGTGCGAAACGGCGCCGTGTTGTTTGAAGACCGGTGGCGTCGCTGCGTTTCCATAGGAGCTAAGCCTTTTTCTTTTCTTTACTTTTTCCTCAGGTAAGTTCGTTCTTTGCAAATTTTACAAAAAAAAATGCACCATCTGTGAGGCAACGCTGCAAAATCGTAGCGCGATAGGTTAAGAAACCGGAATTTTCCGGTCGATTTTAAAGAGCCTGCCGTCTCCTTGTTTCACCCTGTAGTGATATCATAATGAGTACACAACACCCTGGTTCGTATTATCACAGTAGCCGCCATACCAGTGTTGTGCTAATTTTTCTCGCGACTTTTAAGGTCCTGAAATTGCCGATATCTGGAAGGTCAGACAATACGCCTCGCAAGTGGACTCATTTTCGTCTTCTGCGCATGAGAAAGGAAGTAGCGGTGACGTCAGAACGCCGAGCTCTGATTGGCTGATCGCGGTCCCCTATCTGAGCGTCGTCTGCTCCTTCGCAACAACGTCTGCTCGTAACGTCGTCTGCGTCTGTCTTACCTTTCCTGCGACTTTCGGAAGTGCAGGTCTTTACGAGCGAGCTCGACTTCGCCTTTCAGAGAAGGCAGACGAAATAACTCGAGCGGTTCGTTGTTTTTGTCGAACAACTAGCAGACGCGCATCAAGGAGGAAAGTCAAAGTACTCACTGGCGAGTCTGTCCCGAGACGCCGAGGTTTATTTGCTAAGAACCGAGAGTGAGCGTGTTAGTGTCCGCAAGTTCCCTCCCAAATACTTTTTCCCCCTTTCGTGTGCGGCAAGACTCCTCATTCTTTAACGGCGTCGGCGTGTTGGCGCAGTTAACGTCGTCTGCTTTACGTCTGCTAGTGAAAGCGATGGCTCCTTTACCTTTCCTGCGTCTGTCGGATATTCACCGCTTTTTCACCGGCGAGAGTCACCGTTGCCTCGGAAAACAAGGAGATGACAAGAGGAAGAGATTCACCTCTTAATCTAAAATTGAGGTCAGTGATCGCAGTATAATACGGGAAGGGTTCACAAGGGTCGCGCGGGCACATTCCATTCAGCACGCCAGCCGGTCGTGGGCAGACGGACACCGAGTCGGAGTGGCTGCTATAGGCCTATCTGCCGAGTTCGCTTGGTCGGTGTCGGTGGATTCGTGGCCGTTGGAGCTTTTCCCGGGTGTTTGTGGATCCAGCGTTATTGTTCGTCGTGGTCTGGTTCAAGTACTTTTTACTTTTTTCTTGCTGCTTGAAGTCGAAACGCGAGAGAAGCGCACGTAGAAAAATAAACGTCCGTTGGTCGTCGCGACCGCGACGCTGTCGGCCATGCTGATTTGATCGTAACAAGTGCGTAGCTTCGGAGCTGTCGTAGGATTTTGTCGTAACCTGCACAAAAACTTGCGAAAATTTCGGTTCGTGAATACGAATTTGTTTTTAAGTTTTGTCTTACGCATATTTTTGGCGTAAGATAGTTTCGTGAACATAGTTACAGTTGCGCACACAAGGACAAGGACAGAGAAGAGAAACACGTAGACGACAGACAAGCGCACACTCACAACTCATATATTAACGAAGTAGGAAAAGAAAGAGGTACAGAACGCGGAATCCGCTCGAGCCTTAGCCACACAGGCGCGAGGAACCACTGGCCCCAGGGCTCGAGGGGTACATGTGAAATTACCCACATGAAAAAGATTTTAGGAAGGCAATTTCCTCCTCTGTTAATGAAACAGACGGAAAGCTAACACATCGCTCGCCCATGCTCAGAATAATAAAGGCTTCAAAAATCTCTCTGGTGTGTTTTTCTCGGTACCTGCCTATTATCTTGGTTTCCGCTAAGGATGGCGTACATTTACAAGATTTACAGTGCAGGGGTAGATGGCCCCCCACCGTAGACTTTAGAGAAAGATTGTGCTCTCTTAGCCGATCGTTCACACACCGTCCAGTCTGTCCAACGTAGCTTTTACCACATGAAAGGGGAATACTATATACTACACTCAGGGAGCAGGGCACATAAACGTGTGAGTGGTTCTTGGGGCACATATGTTTTTTATATTGTTTACCTTAGCATGGACTTTTTGACAAATTTGAGCCATTTTTTGGGGAGCTGACATCACTATAGGGACCCCGTACCGGCTAGCCACCTTTTTAAGATTGTGGGAAATTTTATGCATATACGGGACGACCACAACTCTTTTTTTGTCAAAAGTGGGCTTAGGTTTTTGAGCTCCCTTCACTCTCTTGACCAATGTTGCCACTACCTCACTCAGCACCTGCATTGGAAAGCCCGAGGATGTCAGCCTCTCAATTTGAGCTTCGAAACTACATTGGATGGTATGAAAACAAGACTTATTTAAGGCGCTTGTAAGGCATGACATAGCTATACCCCTTTTAACAACTTTGGAGTGAGAGGACGTGTAGTTTAAGATGCCTTTCTTGGAGCGAGGGGAAAAGGTCCAGCACAGGTGATTGGGTAGCAGGGAAAGCGAGAGGTCCAGAAATTGCAAAATTCCTTCCTTTGGCGTTTCACAGGTAAAGATCAGTCCTAAACCACATTTGTGGAAAATGTCCATTGTCTTACTGACAACGTCATCATCGACTGTTTTTTTGTACACCAGCAGGAAGTCATCGACATATCTAAACACTTTTGTAATAGTCGTAGGATCAATGGAAGACTCAATAGCACGGTCAACACCCGAAAGAAAAATATCGCTCAAAACCGGTGCTACACATGATCCAATGCACACACCCGACTTTTGCAAATAAATCCCATTTTGCCACCCTATGAAAGTGGAATTAAGATAGAAAAGGAGAAGCTCTAGGAAACTTTCTAAGGTTACCCCGCTTGAGTTCCGGAAGGAAAGTTCATCATGTGACTCAATGCAGGACCTGACAGAGGCAAGCAACGAATCATGGGGAAGTGAGTAGAAGAGGTCCTGAACATCCACGCTGAAGACACTGTGATTGTTAAAGTCATTTGTCTTCAGAGAATCAAGAACGGCTTCCGAATTGCTGATCAGAAAGGGATCGTTAATTTTTAACCCTGAAAGGTGTTTTTGCAAATATGTCGACACTTGCCGTTGCCACGAACCTCTTTCAGTGACAATAGCTCGGAATGGGCACGCTTCCTTGTGTGTTTTGGCACTGAAGAAGATTTCTAAGTGCAGCTCTTCAGCTTTTTTTATGTTGACAGCTAACTGTGTTAACGTGAGACGTTCACACAGACTGAGAGCCTGGCTCTTCACTTTTTTCTTCACAATCTGCACGAGTCGAAAGTTCTTTTGTACTGCTGCGCAGGCTTTTTCATTATACATGCCTTCAGGCATTATCACGAAGGAGCCTTCTTTATCGGCCTCCAAAACACGCTGTTGGTTGTCAACCAAAAAGTTAACCAGAGGCCTAGGATCTTGGGTCTGGACTTTCCTCGAACCAGAGATGGCTTCAACACATTCGGATATACATCGAGGTCGTATCTTCTCATCGGTCTTGTACGCCACCTTTCTTGCCAAAGTAAGTAGCTCCGGAGGTCGCAGGTTTGGTTGAAAGCAATACTTGGGACCAAGATCCAAGGTTGATTGAAGGGATTGAGGCACCACAACATCCCCGAGGTTGGTAAATCTCCTGTAGCTGTAACAGGTTTCTTCTTCTTTTTGGGGAGGTTTTGTCGTACTCGCTGCCACAAAAACTCGGTAACATTACTTAATATCCTATTCATTTCAGAAAAGGATCGTCGTTGCCGGTACAAATCGCCCCCACTGACGCCACAGGTAAAAGCTACGTTGGACAGACTGGACGGTGTGTGAACGATCGGCTAAGAGAGCACAATCTTTCTCTAAAGTCTACGGTGGGGGCCATCTACCCCTGCACTGTAAATCTTGTAAATGTACGCCATCCTTAGCGGAAACCAAGATAATAGGCAGGTACCGAGAAAAACACACCAGAGAGATTTTTGAAGCCTTTATTATTCTGAGCATGGGCGAGCGATGTGTTAGCTTTCCGTCTGTTTCATTAACAGAGGAGGAAATTGCCTTCCTAAAATCTTTTTCATGTGGGTAATTTCACATGTACCCCTCGAGCCCTGGGGCCAGTGGTTCCTCGCGCCTGTGTGGCTAAGGCTCGAGCGGATTCCGCGTTCTGTACCTCTTTCTTTTCCTACTTCGTTAATATATGAGTTGTGAGTGTGCGCTTGTCTGTCGTCTACGTGTTTCTCTTCTCTGTCCTTGTCCTTGTGTGCGCAACTGTAACTATGTTCAATACCTACCAACTCGCCCAACTGTCTACTCTGCTACAGTTTATTTCTTGTACATCGGGCTCTTCTTCTGTCTCCTGCAATCTTCCCTTCATTAACCCTATTCTTCTGGTGAACCTGGCCGCCCAAAGTGTCTGCAGTGCCCGGGCTGCCTCCTGGCACATCAAACAAGGTACCTGTCCTGTTGAACTCCTTGGTCTGTGTGGCTATCTTACACCCTCTGTAGGGCATGTGAGAAGGGTTTGCAAAATTTTAAGATCTGAGTACTGGCGCCAGGCAAGATTCTTCAAAGACTGCCTGTGGGTTGCCTGTGGCGTCAGTGGGGGCGATTTGTACCGGCAACGACGATCCTTTTCTGAAATGAATAGGATATTAAGTAATGTTACCGAGTTTTTGTGGCAGCGAGTACGACAAAACCTCCCCAAAAAGAAGAAGAAACCTGTTACAGCTACAGGGAGATTTACCAACCTCGGGGATGTTGTGGTGCCTCAATCCCTTCAATCAACCTTGGATCTTGGTCCCAAGTATTGCTTTCAACCAAACCTGCGACCTCCGGAGCTACTTACTTTGGCAAGAAAGGTGGCGTACAAGACCGATGAGAAGATACGACCTCGATGTATATCCGAATGTGTTGAAGCCATCTCTGGTTCGAGGAAAGTCCAGACCCAAGATCCTAGGCCTCTGGTTAACTTTTTGGTTGACAACCAACAGCGTGTTTTGGAGGCCGATAAAGAAGGCTCCTTCGTGATAATGCCTGAAGGCATGTATAATGAAAAAGCCTGCGCAGCAGTACAAAAGAACTTTCGACTCGTGCAGATTGTGAAGAAAAAAGTGAAGAGCCAGGCTCTCAGTCTGTGTGAACGTCTCACGTTAACACAGTTAGCTGTCAACATAAAAAAAGCTGAAGAGCTGCACTTAGAAATCTTCTTCAGTGCCAAAACACACAAGGAAGCGTGCCCATTCCGAGCTATTGTCACTGAAAGAGGTTCGTGGCAACGGCAAGTGTCGACATATTTGCAAAAACACCTTTCAGGGTTAAAAATTAACGATCCCTTTCTGATCAGCAATTCGGAAGCCGTTCTTGATTCTCTGAAGACAAATGACTTTAACAATCACAGTGTCTTCAGCGTGGATGTTCAGGACCTCTTCTACTCACTTCCCCATGATTCGTTGCTTGCCTCTGTCAGGTCCTGCATTGAGTCACATGATGAACTTTCCTTCCGGAACTCAAGCGGGGTAACCTTAGAAAGTTTCCTAGAGCTTCTCCTTTTCTATCTTAATTCCACTTTCATAGGGTGGCAAAATGGGATTTATTTGCAAAAGTCGGGTGTGTGCATTGGATCATGTGTAGCACCGGTTTTGAGCGATATTTTTCTTTCGGGTGTTGACCGTGCTATTGAGTCTTCCATTGATCCTACGACTATTACAAAAGTGTTTAGATATGTCGATGACTTCCTGCTGGTGTACAAAAAAACAGTCGATGATGACGTTGTCAGTAAGACAATGGACATTTTCCACAAATGTGGTTTAGGACTGATCTTTACCTGTGAAACGCCAAAGGAAGGAATTTTGCAATTTCTGGACCTCTCGCTTTCCCTGCTACCCAATCACCTGTGCTGGACCTTTTCCCCTCGCTCCAAGAAAGGCATCTTAAACTACACGTCCTCTCACTCCAAAGTCGTTAAAAGGGGTATAGCTATGTCATGCCTTACAAGCGCCTTAAATAAGTCTTGTTTTCATACCATCCAATGTAGTTTCGAAGCTCAAATTGAGAGGCTGACATCCTCGGGCTTTCCAATGCAGGTGCTGAGTGAGGTAGTGGCAACATTGGTCAAGAGAGTGAAGGGAGCTCAAAAACCTAAGCCCACTTTTGACAAAAAAAGAGTTGTGGTCGTCCCGTATATGCATAAAATTTCCCACAATCTTAAAAAGGTGGCTAGCCGGTACGGGGTCCCTATAGTGATGTCAGCTCCCCAAAAAATGGCTCAAATTTGTCAAAAAGTCCATGCTAAGGTAAACAATATAAAAAAACATATGTGCCCCAAGAACCACTCACACGTTTATGTGCCCTGCTCCCTGAGTGTAGTATATAGTATTCCCCTTTCATGTGGTAAAAGCTACGTTGGACAGACTGGACGGTGTGTGAACGATCGGCTAAGAGAGCACAATCTTTCTCTAAAGTCTACGGTGGGGGCCATCTACCCCTGCACTGTAAATCTTGTAAATGTACGCCATCCTTAGCGGAAACCAAGATAATAGGCAGGTACCGAGAAAAACACACCAGAGAGATTTTTGAAGCCTTTATTATTCTGAGCATGGGCGAGCGATGTGTTAGCTTTCCGTCTGTTTCATTAACAGAGGAGGAAATTGCCTTCCTAAAATCTTTTTCATGTGGGTAATTTCACATGTACCCCTCGAGCCCTGGGGCCAGTGGTTCCTCGCGCCTGTGTGGCTAACGCTCGAGCGGATTCCGCGTTCTGTACCTCTTTCTTTTCCTACTTCGTTAATATATGAGTTGTGAGTGTGCGCTTGTCTGTCGTCTACGTGTTTCTCTTCTCTGTCCTTGTCCTTGTGTGCGCAACTGTAACTATGTTCAATACCTACCAACTCGCCCAACTGTCTACTCTGCTATAGTTTCGTGAATCTGGCCTCTCCAGTTGCAAAAGTCGCAGGAAAGGTAAGACAGACGCAGACGATGTTGCGAGCAGACGACGTTGCAAAGGAGCAGACGACGTTCAGATAGGGGACCGCGATCAGCCAATCAGGGCTCGGCGTTCTGACGTCACCACTACCCCTGCGCGAGAAGCAGACGAACTTGCTCAGCGCAGTTGATTGACGTCATGTGAAAACACCCTTAAATGGCAACTCCGGCCAAAACTCAAAATGAAATAAATTACTGGTATCACTGTAGTGACACAAAATACGACCCCAGCCAAAATATGACGTCCGTGGGACGCCGCATTCTCAACTAATGACGATAATAAAAATGCGACCTGCCGCGAGCCGCTGCTCCTGTAGCGGGCGGCCAGCGGATTGCCAATCGCTAAAGCAACATTGGGCCGTGACGTCAGTATCGTTCTCTTTTTTCCTCCGGTCCGAGCGTTGCGCGGAGTGCGCTTCTTTGAGAAGTTAACGCCGCAACTTCGGCTTGTGATTGGCTTGTTTAGCCGTTGATTTTATCTGTAGCCCGTGTAGCTTCGGTATAGCCTTTTGGTTATTTGCTTGTGAGGGACTCTAAGACTCGTTTTAGCGAGCAACTCGGTACGCCCAAGACCGCCCAGCTGTTTCTCGAAAGATGCCGAGTGCAACTTGTAGCGCTGTGGGCTACTCAAACAACCCGCTGCGCAACCCGGGGGTGTTTTTTCGCAAGTTTCAACGGACCTGAAATTAAAAATGTGTGGGTGAATGCTGTTCGACGAGTGGACTTTGGACTTCGGCTTTTACGCGCCCGAGAAAAAAGAACGAAAAACAGACGTGTACACACCAGCACAGGTGTGTTCGGGCGCCGCAGCCCGCACCGGAGGGTCTCAAAGCTGCGGGTCTGGGACTGACCCGCAGCGCGAAAGCGAAAGGGCCCCCAGTACTGTACGTCACTGGCAGCGCGGCGTAGAGCAACGCCGCTCCATCCACGGAACCCCGATGACAATTTAGGCCTAGGGACGAGTACGGAAGACAGCACACGGTAACAGCCGCCGAATATGGCACCGAACGAGTTCACTCGTTTTCCAGTCGCTAGCGTTTGGGTATACAAGCGACGAGTACGGCATAGCGCATGCATGGCGGCGGCCGCCGAGTACGGCGCCGTACGAGTTCACGGGTTTTCCAGTCACTAGATTTGGGGTATACGCACTAACTCTTGCCACACATGCTGGATAACTACCACGTGTACAGAATTAAAACAAAATCAAAATGCCTCCTATCTTTAGATGGCTAGCGCAACAGAGGTAGGTGCCACTCTGCCTGTATACTTGTTGAACGAGAACGAGCCTGACGTCACGTTCACATAGAGGCTGATTTCCAGTGTTGTCGGGGCCTCGAGGCTAGTTTTTGGTTTTGTTGGCCGCGCCCCAAACAAAACTTTGAGGCGTCGATATCTTTAAAACTACGCAGAATAACGAGAAAAAATTGCACCTTGCAATTCAGGGACGTTGACTTCACTAAAAACAGCCATAATCTTAAAATCGAAAGTATGGACCGGAGTTGCCCTTTAAGGATGTTTTCGCATACTGTCGATCTGCCATTTTCTTGTTAGGTTTTTCTTTTCTTTTTTTTAACAAATTTATTGATTTGGAAGATTATATCTCAATTTCTTGAGGCTGCGATCATCAGCGTGGTAAGACTTATAAGCTTCCGAGCACTATGCATCTGAGGCGTCATGTAAATCCTTGAATGCTTGCGCTTCGGCACACGCCAGGCAGCTGGCAACAAAATGATGGACGAAATTACATCAGAGAAAATGCTCTATACTTCGTTTCACCTTGATATAAGATATATTTATCGGGCCGACAGCGATGTGTTCACCAGCATACAGTTCTTTCTCGGTTCGTTTCAGTTTTGGTGGTGACAAAGAAACTACAGCTCTGTACGAGGTGCTGGCCCGTGTAAGACCCGCGATAAAATGCTCCGCACCAAGGGGCTTCTGAGCCGAGTGTGAGCCGAGTGATTGATTGGACGCAAGTCTGAAATGAAAGCTGACGTAGCGCTTTTGCAAATAGGCCTTTTGCCAAAAAATTAAAAAATCCCAAAACTGCCTGCACCACTCTTGCCCCTGCAGCACCTACCGCGTGATGCTTCTGAAAGAGATTGGGAGAGAGGAAGTAGCGCAGTTTTGTTAAATAATTTAGCAATACTTTACTAGGGGACTACATCGCAGCTGCGCGAACACTCTATGGACTTGGCGCGAACATGGATATTATAATGTGCGCTGGAGGTTCGACTGGTGCTAGTTTGCTGTCGCAAATTGAAGCAGATAGCAACCAATGAGTGCATTTTCTCCCCGCGCTCAAAGAGCAAATATACCGAATAATTCGTACCTACTAGATAGCTTGCAACATTTCAGTCAGGCAGAGGAAATAATTTGTCAGTTAAGGCGTTTTTTCTTTCAAATTCATTCTATTAAAAATGGTGCTAAAACGGCTTCTTACATGTATTTATGTGCGCCGTCTGACACTGTTGGCGCGAACACGACGTCAGTGCTTTTCAGCATGGGGACGTACGTGCCAAACGAAGTGAGGACATCGGGAAAACCAATAGAGACGGCAAGAACTACTCAGTAAAACTGAATCAGTAACTCCTTGTGCATGTACAATCCAAATAAATTGAAAGGCCACGTAATATAGTCTGATTTTCAATAAGTGCCGCTTTATTCTTTCTGCTCTGTGCGAAGATGCTGTTTTACGTTCAAAACATCACCCGCACGCTCCAAATCTTTGAGAACAAGTGTCTGATAAAAGCTGCTCCAGCACAGAAAATAAGAAAAAGGGATACCTTTCGGAGCCCGCGTACTTTATTCTTTATGTTTTGAATGTTTTTAACCGCTGCAATATATAAGCGTCACCGGATTGCTGGCCAACCTTGAACACACACTATATTCCTTTCGATTGTTATTTTGCTTAGAATCGTCGCTTGTTTTTACACACCTGCTGTGGAACACAGGCGTGGGCCTGAAATATGGCGAAGTTAAACGTGGTTCACTGATGAAGAAAAAACGTTAATGAAGGTACATCTATTCGGTACAACCCAAACAAGCAAAAGTGTTTCACATTATTTTCCAACTAAGAGAAAATGCACAGGAGCATTGCAAAGCTAGACTGGTTGCTGTCTGCTTCCATTTGCATCACGAAAGTTGCATAGACACTGCATGAACGGCTCGAACTCGAACAAGCTTCGCGTAGTTGAGACAGCTGGACAGCGCCGCAACCTCGGGGTTTCCCGTTTCCCCTTTGGATTGGGAAGAGTGACTGGTGCCATCTATCGTCGTGCAAACTCGAGCCTTTTCATTCTCCCTAGCATGGGCACTGCCATCTTGGAATCACGTGACACGGCAACCATTAGGTTGCTTCAACGGGTTGCTCCGCTCTTTCCTCCGAGCCTTGCGGATGCGTTGTATTCATGTTTTTCGTCGCGTTTTACCGCGCTTTCTTGCCTTACTTCGGGAACTGTAGTCCGATACGTCTACTCGACGACTAAGACTATCACAAGGGTTCAAAGATCCTAATGGCAACTGAGGTTTGTTTACTAATAGTGGCGGAACATTCTCAGCAACAAGCGCGTATGTTTATATCGCTCATTTAGGATAGGAAGGAGACTATTTGTATTTCCTGAAAGATATTGGTCTTTGTATTTACAATTTATCGAAAACAGTTTATGTTGATTATTTGAGGAGACTCGTGGAGGACATAGACAACGAGCGTTAAAGTTGTATTTTTATCTGAGGCTAGGAATAATGGTACGTCAACATCAGGCGATTTGTTTGTTCGTAATATTACACCCACATGTGTATGAGGTTCTTAATCTTTTCTTGCGACATAAACATTCGGTTGGTCGGTTTACCTATGAAGTTTAAGAAACTGCATACCGTGCTCTCTCCATCTCGACAGTCGTTTAAGTGATTTAGTGATTATCTTTAGATAGCCAGTTCAATTCAGTTAGTTAATTTATTTATTTTAACGCAACGGTTGGGACTTCCCGTGTAAAAACAGCCACAGACAACTTATCAGCAGCGAGTAATAGCGTGCGCAAAGACAAGGTCGGTGTATGCGCTTCTCCCTCCAGGCACGTAGCCAGGGGCGCCTCTCCCTCCCCCCCCCCAGAAATCTTCTAATGTGCTGGGGCCTCCTCTCACACCTCCCCTCATACAGCATTTTGTCATAGAGCGCCCCCCCCCCCCGAATCGAAATCCTGGCTACATGCCTGACCCGAGTCCAGGATTGTCAATGGCGAATAGAGGTTTATTTATGGTCGCTGGCGACGCCGAAATTTACAAAGCGAATCTGTTCAAACCAATAAATATTTGTTCATACAGGTCCATGAAGTGGTGCCTGGCGCTATAATTCAGCTCAGACATTCCGAGGCATTTCTCCTGCACCCTTTAATTTTATTTGGCCAATTTTACGGAAGACAAATGCAAGATTTAATTTGACGGGCCTGTCACTTATATCTTGAGTAAGCAAATGTCCATATAAAAATAATTTATTTCCTATGGCCAATATCGCGAAATGCTGCTGATGAGTACCTTAGCAGGGTTGATGATCTAAGAAATTTCCTACCAGACCTAGGTCGGACTGTCAAAATATGCTCGAGTACTGAATTAAAGAAAAAATATAAGGCCGAGACGATGCTAATTGTTTGTATAAATTATCTGCGTTATTACACGATACGTTTTTAGTCTGCGAAGTTCACTAAAGGTTGGGTGTCCACCAAAACCAAACTAGTAAATTCGCGAGTTCGTCTGTTCTGCCCGATTCAGCACATTGCTAATAAAGCTGTCTAATTGCTTCTTTACATTCACGTGTTAGTATCTTCATTAGTTTGTTTTTGTGTAAACTGCTGTCATCGGGTACGGCCGTAGACGATGGTAATCTTCCCTGTACATCAATCGGGCGTTTCGCAACCGACCACAGTCAGATACATCAAAGGTGTTGGTAAAAAAGCCCGAAATTTAGGCTCAAAAGCACCTCGTAGTCCTCAAAGTGGCTCAATACTACTGTATCATTGGTTGTGTGCTACAAGAGAAAAAATTGTATCTGAAGTTTAAGCAAAAACCACGTAAAACAGCAACATAGCCGCGTGCACGTTGAAACCGAAACCAACCAAATTGAAGCAACCTAATGGCGCCGATTGCGTCGGCGCCCTCTATCTGCCGGTGAGGCAACTACTACAATGAAAAGGTCTTTGTGCTGTCTAAAGGCCCGTTCACACGATGCATTTTTCTCGCGCATCTAGTGTCGCGAAACGTAGTTTCGCGAAATGGTTGCGTCGTCTGAACGAGTCCGAGAAGGACGCGCGCATCTAAAAAAGTTGCGCGCACACCTCGCTTCTGGAGCGAGCTTTTGCTGAAACTTTGCCGAGTCCTGTCAATCACTCTGAGGGCGCCGCCAATGGCCGCTCAGAAACGCTCTCACGTGGCCTTTGAGGGGGAGCGAGCTGTTTGAGAAGACCACTTCACTGCCGGCGTTGTAGCCGAGCCAAATCCGAAAAAACCGAAACCACGAACGATGGATACTGCCGGCGCTTCCGCAAGCACGTCAAGCACCACTGAAGGAAAAGTAAGTAGCATATCGGAAAAAATCCAGCGATGGACGAAGACAATTAGCGGGAGTTGGCAAGATTAGAATAGTGCTCATAGCGTTGTTGTCGCGACGATACCGCTGGATAAGAGAGCATCGAGTAAATTGAAACCAAGTTTGCTTTGTTTACAAGCGAACGTGAAACCATGTGCGCTCTCTGAAACAGTTGGCACAGTAAAATCGGGGCAGACATGGGCGCCGAGAAGTAACCAGATTGGGCACGTAGCGTTTCTATGAATACCATGTGCATTGATAGGAGCTTTGGCAATGAATTGGCTGCGTACGGGCTCGGCGCCGACACATGTCCTGCACGTACAGGTTGCCGCCTCAATCGGCTTTGCGCACATGCGAGATCGCTCCAAGTTGAATTGACTGCATAAAATGCACAAAGCAGGTCCCCAGATAAATAGCGATCTGATTCGATCGAGCTCACTCAAAACGGTGCATCGGTGTGTGTGTGTCACGTTCGGAAATACTGGGTGGTCCGGATGGCAGATGGTTTCGATAAATCTCAAAAAGTCATTTTGTTAGCTACGGCACTGTAATTGACCACGTAATTTTGCCTGTGTGGTTGCGTGCTTTCAACTGAATGGTCAACACCGAAACTATTTTCGCGAGTCTAAACGTCATCGTTGTTGCTCGTGAAGTGGTACGTGTGAACGAGCACATTTCGCGAAACTTGAGTGTCGCGAAACGGTTGCGCGCCTAAAAAGATGCATCGTGTGAACAGGCCTTAAGGGCCATGCTATGGTGTACTACTGGGTGTCCCAAGTAGCGACCAGGCTCTTTAAATCGACCGCAAAATTCGCTTTCTTAACCTATCGCGCTACGATTTTGTGCAGCGTTGCCCAGGGATGGTGCTTTTTTTGTGTGTGTAAAATTTGCAAAGAGCGACGTTACCTGAGGAAAAAGTAAAGAAAGAAAAAGGCTTCGCTCCTGTGGAAACGCAGCGAAGCCACCGTTCTTCAAACAATACGGCGCCGTTTCGCACGGGAGACATGAGATGGCGCAAGCGGCCGTGACGCCAACTGCCGCCAACGAACGAGCATACGGCGCCGAGAGCCGGCGTGTTTAGCAGACGATCTTTTCGACTCGAAAGCGGCGCGAGATTTTTTCACATCAGTTGCCAATACATTATTTTATCATCCTTACAAATAAAACACATTGAATGGACACATAATCGATTAAAAAATGCTCTGTCGGGTTATTTTTACTTCTTTTTTTTGTGGTACTTATGTCGTTTGCTTTGCAGTTCCTTGTTGTTACCACGCCTGTTTTTGTTTCTGCGACTGTCGCCACCTGCGGAACGTGCGCCGCTTTTGAGTCGAAAAGATTGTCTGCTAAAGACGCCGGCTCTCGGCGCCGTATGCTCGTTCATTGGCAGCAGTTGGCGTCGCGACCGCTTGCGCCATCTCTTGTCTCCCGTGCGAAACGGCGCCGTATCTGTTTGAAGATCGGTGGCTTCGCTGCGTTTCCAGAGGAGTTAAGCATTCTTCTCTCTTTACTTTTTCCTCATGTAAGTTCGCTCTCTGCAAATTTTACACACACAAAAAAAAAGCACCATCTGTGGATAACGCTGCACAAAATCGTAGCGCGATAGGTTAAGAAACCGAATTTTGAGGTCGATTTAAAGAGCCTGGCCGCTACTTGGGACAACCGGCAGTGTAGCGAGCGCGGGCGGAGAGGGGTGGGGGGGGGGGGCACTGATCTCTATGGGCCTTTTCAGCGATGACCGGATCGGCGGCCGCGAGGTGGCGCAGCGTGTCGCAGTCGTGCTGACCCTCCTTGCGTGCTGCCGGAGTGCGGAGCGCAGGCAGCGGGAGTTGCGGGAGCGCTTGGCAGGCTTGGCGTTCCGCACGGGTTGGATTGTTTCATATTGTTTGGCTAACTTTTTTTTATTTTTTTACGGTTTTTTTTATTTTTTTTTCGCGTATTATTGGTCGTACTTTCGTGGCCAAATGATCGCTTGTTCGCGCTAACAGTGTTGCGTTCTGCATAAGCGAAAAGTTCCGTGTGTAATCCCCTCGATAACTTAGGATAAGCATGCGGACGGCATGATACCTAAACAAATGTCTGCTTTTGTAACCCTATCATTTAGCTGTCATTGCAGTTGTGATCAGTGAATTCCGTGGTTCAAGCGCACTGACCGTAATGAATTGTTTCGACTTGTGGAAAAACAAAATGGGGCTTACAAAACGAGTTATGTCGTCTACTTCCGTAGGCTGCAGGTCCGTTAGAGGTGCCACTGTCGTCATTCGCTACTAGTTCCAATGGCTTTCGAAGGAATTTCCAGGACTAGCCTTTGTCGTTTTTGGTAATGTAGGGTTTTACAACAGAATTGCGCGAATAGTTAGAAAAATGTATTCACTCACCAGCTCTGATCCCTTAGTGGCCAAACCTGGTGAGTGGATAAATTTTCATTTATCTACTGTGCGCCAGCTATATCGATATGTGCGGCAGGCACGTAGCCAGGATATTGTTTCGGGGGGGGGGGGGGCGGCGCCGCCCATGACAAAATGCTGTATGAGGGGGAGGGGGAGAGGATAGGCCCCAGCAAAATGAAAAAGTGGGGGGGCCCATGGGCCCCCCCTTTCTGGTTATGTGCCTGATGTGCGGGCATCGGGGCGCACAGATGAGATTAATGAGGTGCACCAAAGGTTCCGGTGGCGATGGTGCTTGCTGTTCTGAAGAGCTCGAGAGAGGAGGGGGGACGGGGGGGGGGGGGGAGCCCGGCATCTCCCCCGTAGTCGGCGCCTATGGCGTTCTGTACCTCAACATTCCCCAGCGTGAAGTCATGACCTTGATGAGCTTCGACATCTTCAGGATAAATGACTCAGTCTCTTGCGCTGGGCCACACGACCTTTCAATTTCCTTGCGGTGAAAAAGAGGCCTCTTAGCACCTTTTCACTGAAGAGACGGAGTGCTGGGCCAACCCTCATCTTTTCAAAGCCGTTTGGAAAAAGATGTACTTTGCTGATGTAAGGCCATAACCTTCAACGTCACATTTTCACAGTCACTTTTCCAAGCCCTTCTAATGAAGTCAGCGTGCACAGGACCCTTAGGTGTGTCGAAGCCAGTGTCTAAGAACCGAATTAGCAAAATCTTTATCAAGTGCGGACAAAAAAAAAAAAAGTAGAGCACGACTGTTATCAGCTGGGTGGAAGCACTTGCACCTGATGCTTGTGGCAGAGTCTCCCTGTCACTTCTGTTCATGTTGTGGGACCACGTCTCACGCCGATCGAACTCGAGACGGGCACAAAAAGGGAACGGGCTTGTTTGCAGGACCGGTAGCCACTGTTGCACAGCGGCACCAAACACGTCCTGTGTCGCTTGTCCCGCCGTCCCTCCGTCATTACACGCGTTGTCTACATGCCACTGAACGATACCGATCGCGATCAAGTTCATTCAGTCATTAAAAAAAACAAAAAAACACTGCAACAAAACAGAGCGACGACGCGAACCACACGAACACAAACAGTACGACAACACGACGATCCGCGCGGGAAGGAGCACGCCTTTTACCCGCAGCGCCCCTGCCTGCCGTCCTTACGCGCCGTTTTCGGTGCGCCGATCTTCTCCCTCCGTTGCTTCTCGGCGCGGACGACACACTGCCCAGTTGTAGTACACCCACCATAGCCATGCCGTAGTGCCTCCGCCCGCCATCAAAGATGGTACCAATTAACGTATTTTCACTCACTCACTTTGTGCTGTCTTGGCGAATCCAGTATCAGAGTGCACCGGCGGCAGCCCTCTTCTCGGTGCCACGCGACGGTGCGAACAGTTGCGTTTTCTCACACGCGTGGTGCCTACTCTGCTAGGGGATGATTTGGCGCCGCAGGCTCAACTGACTAATCCAATAAGTGGAGTGGAATGACCCTTCCATTTGCAAAGTATTCGGTTGCGCCCGCGTTTGCTCAGGTCGCCTCAATCGTCTTCTACAGCCGGTTCTGTACACGCCATACCAGGCATTCCTTTCGGTGCCGCGGACAGCGCTGCAGGTTTTGGGAAAAGTTTATAAGTGCCTAATTGCATCGGGCTAACGTCTAGATGTTTCCTGTTATCTGCTACGATGTATGTAGAAACCTTGGAGGTCTTAAACGTGAACATTCGACAGAAAACTTGTATGGTTTTGGGTTTTAGGGAATAATAATTAAAAGGGACGACCGACCAATTTTTCACGCAGTGTGTTTTGTGTCATTAATTGTAACGATAAACAATTTATTCATCCAAATTTTTGGTAAGCACTGGAAATGATGTGATGTTAGCACATCACTTCCAGCGTGGAAGTGATATGCTAAGTGATATGCTAACAGATCTTGGCATCGGCTGCAAAAGCGTCAGTGGCTGCGCCACACCAATATTTTGCCTGCCATAGAACCTACTACGAAAGGTCAAATACCACTTCCATCACTGAAAAAGCGGTAAACAAAATAGCTGAAACGGTTGTTAGCAGTTTTCATAGCGTCAAGCACCGCTCCAGTTGCATTTGAATGCCGGTCCGTAGAGGGCTTATCTGCCCCCACCAGCTCACAAATGAGTTTGGAACCCTCTGTATACAGCTTTATAAATTCAACTGCAATTGCTTCGGGCACAAAATAATATATATATGGGTGGTTTCATCTCAAATCGTGCAGGCAAAAAGGGTCGAATTTTTAATTTCGCTGAAAAAAATATATCTTATGGCGTCGTCTCTAAAAACGCAGTAGACACAAACGGCAAGTCCGTCGGATTTTTTGTTCTCGACTTACGAATTTTAAAAGAGGCCGCGGCGGAAAGCAATGTTTTTCACATCCGTCGTGGGTCGGATGTTTCGCTCGATCTCCCGTCGTGGATTTTCAGTCCACATTATATTAACTTTTTTCAAGCACTCTGTGGGCACAGGTAAAAGGCTCTAATACCATGAAATAATTTTAGGCGTTTTTCTTTTTTTCTGTAAAAATGTCAAAAACGCCCCCTCAGTCAATTGTTGACGAACTTTGACAATTAAATACTGGCGATCTACTTGGGTTATATCAATATTTTTTATGTCTATGGAGAGCCCAAAACACGCTCTTTATAGATATTATAAAATTATTTTGCTGTATTAAATAGCCTTTGCGGGACGTTTACGTTAATGTTATGCGAAAACCAAAAAGTACCAATTTTAAAATCAATTTAAAAAAAAAACATTTTTATTTTTTATTTTTTGTTAAATAGATATGATAGTTGTCTACTCGAAAAGCAAGTCGAGAAAGTGTATATTTTGTTTGTATGTTTTATATTTAAGCATCAATATCTTACAAAAACGTGTTTTTACGGCTTGAAACGGACTTGCGAATTGCGCGTCTTCACAAACTTGGAAATATTTTTGACATTTTTCAACGCACCCACATAAAAATGAAATACAGTATAGTTCCACCCTGTTATATTTATTGATCATTTAAATTTTATTACAGGCGGCAAGCTACATTGGAGCAGTTCAAAGAGAAAGCAACACTTCTTAACAGACCAGCAGGCGTCGTAAATTTTTAATGTATAGAAATCGGCAGACGTCCTATTGATTCGGGGCCTTCATTGGCCTATATGAACGTCCCGCCCTTTCGGAACCAGCAGATGACCACGACTTTTCGCGCTCGTTGTGTTAGATAGGACGGCCCGTGACAGTAAAGCGAGCAGCGCACCCTGTGTCACGAGGAGTGAAATGGTACGAATGTGTCGTTGACGCGGCGAACAGTGACGGCCACCCAGGAGTAGTCAGTCAGTCAGAGTATTGCAGAAGGGAAAGCAAAGTAACTGTTGCCCGGGAGGATGAGAACACCATGGCCTTACAATATCGACGGTCAACAACAGTTCTGCCTGCCAAAACAACGCCGCGTGCGAGCTAAAACCGGCGGCGCGGGACGAAAATCGCGCACGCACACGAAGATGGGCCGGTTTCGTTAGGGATGTGGGAAAATTTGGAAACCAGCCATCCGTGCACGCGTGAACCGATACCGCGTATTTGCCCAAGCTTCGAACGCCCTATCCTAGAAATGGCCGTGCTCTGCAAAGTGGTTGTCCTGTGCTTGTCCTCCGTGTTTTATTCTTTCAATTTTATGTACTCTATCTCCCTCCGCGGAAATCCGATAGCACCGAAAGGTTATCTCTTTGGAAACAGCAAAGCCCGGAGACTAGCATCAAAAACGAGCGTGTTGGTAAATATACTTGTGTCTATTCTGCCCGGAGACTAATTGGGTCGAAGTCAGCCTCCTTGGCAACTATAACCGCTTGTGAAGAGTGGTCTTCTCCCGAGATAAAAAGTTAGCGCCGGCTGACGTGTTTTTTTTTTTTTTTAAGGGAAGGGGAAAGAAAAGTTTGAGTAACTGCATGCAGTAACTACCTCGAAAGCTCCTCTCCCGATATGAAGCTCGAGGCATGTTACGTCTCGGTTACCTTCTCGCGCACCGCTGCTCGAAACTATTCTTCACTTTGTTCCGCACAGCCACGACGGATGTACGGAACAGAGTGAAGAATAGATTCGAGCATCATCTGGACGCCATCATCCTGCCAGGCTTCAGTGTCATGGGACTGGACTCGGCGTTGGTCAGTTAAGACTTTTTTTAAATTTTATTTCGTGTGTGTTTCTTCGCCCGCTGAACTTTGTTTCTCGGGTGCGGTTCCGCAGAACTTTTTATTTATGTTTCGTTACTAACTGTTTGTTAGCATTGTTTACTTGTTTGGTTTATTTCTTCATGGCGTAGCGGCCTGGCGGTGCTGTAGAGAGCGTGTTCGCACGCACTTGGTTGTGTCCCGTTTAGGAAATGCCCGGAGGAGTTGGTTTTTGTTCTTGCCGTGTGCGGCTGAGTTTTTCTGTCTTAATTATTTTTTTTTCCTTTACGTGTCGTTGAATTCTTTGTCTGACCAGGCGTGGACCTATCGTCTTGCCACGGCCCGAACCTAAATCTTTTATTTTTTTACCGCAATTTTCGTTAAGATCGGAGTTGGGTAATTTTATTCTTATATATTTATTTTTATTCCCTACCCTTCTCCGTGACAATCTCTCCGTGTGTTTCGGATAGTTTCTGTGTCATCACTTTT
The DNA here is from genome assembly GCA_037355805.1 of Ixodes ricinus. Taxonomy (NCBI): domain Eukaryota; kingdom Metazoa; phylum Arthropoda; class Arachnida; order Ixodida; family Ixodidae; genus Ixodes; species Ixodes ricinus. The sequence goes on along the minus strand of JAZHYW010014998.1, from coordinate 134,699 downwards.
GTGTATTACGGAAGTGAAAGGATATTCTCTGGTGATATGTGCGATGTGCGGTGAACAAACCCTAGCGTTTGGTTTCGGAAAGAATTGTATATAATAGATCAATGACGTGGTGACTTTTCATGTCTTAGTAATATGACAGCTAATAGCTACTCATGCTAGTTTACAGTGAAAGTTTTATCAATCGAAAAAATACAACGTCTGTGCCCCTTCGATATTGAAGGTCTACTAGGCCTGCTGATTTGATTAGATATGTTTCTCGTGGTTTCCCGCTCTTTTCAAAACATAAATAACTATTCAATACCACAAAATGCGTTTATATTTGATTACAAAACACAGACAAAAATTCAAGAAAACTCTTTTACAATTCATAGAAGCGCACGGTTTTTTTTTTTTGTCTGACTTAGGTCTTGCAAAACGACGACATCTTTTTCCGGTATTGAGGCTTAAATATAGAACATACAAACAAAATATACACTTTCTCGACTTGCTTTTCGAGTAGACAACTATCATATCTACATTTTAACAAAAAATACAAAAAAAATAAAAAATGGTTTTTTTTAGAAAATTGATCTTAAAATTGGTACTTTTTGGTTTTCGCATAACATTAACGTAAACGTCCCGCAAAGGCTATTTAATACAGCAAAATCATTTTATAATATCCATAAAGAGCGTGTTTTGGGCTCTCCATAGACATAAAAAATATTAATATAACACAAGTAGATCGCCAGTATTTAATTGTCAAAGTTCGTCAACAATTGACCGAGGGGGCGTTTTCGACATATTTACAGAAAAAAGCAAAACGCCTAAAATTATTTCATGGTATTAGAGCCTTTTACCTGTGCCCAGCGGCGTAGACTTTCCATTTTCCCGGAGGGTGCAGGATGAGAGGTTCTCCGGGGGGGGTTGCTAGCGCGTTATTTTTTCGCCAGAACTGGAGATTGAAGCTAACGAAAGCACGCTCGGGATTTCATTTCCATGTATTTTGTCAATATAGGCAACGTGGGCGTTATTTTGTTTACATGCCACTACTAGACGCTTGTTACATGGCACGTAAACGGCGTCTCGGTAAGGATCATGGCTCGGGCTCGGCGAGGCAGAGCCCCCCCCCCCCCCCCCCCGGATCTCACCGGGGGGCACGAGCCCCGATGCCCCCCGAAGTCTACGCTTATGCCTGTGCCCACAGAGTGCTTGAAAAAGTTAATAAAATGTGGACTGAAAATCCACGACGGGAGATCGAGCGAAACATTCGACCCACGACGGATGTGAAAAACACTGCTTTCCGCCGCGGCCTCTTTTAAAATTCGCAAGTCGAGAACGAAAAATCCGACGGACTTGCGGTTTGTGGCTACTGCGTTTTTAGAGACGACGCCGTAACATATATTTTTTCAGTGAAATTAAAAATTCGACCCTTTTGCCTGCACGATTTGAGCCCACATATATAAAATATATATATATATATATATTTTTTTTTTGCGTGCGCATTTGACCGAGGCGACGCAAAGCTCACAAAGACGCTACTATTGAAACGCGACCAACTTGTATGTCCAGTTACAGAGACACCCCCATTACCAGGATTTACAGGTTGGTTGTTTAGCTTAGGAGTTTTCTCAGAATCAAAACGTCTTTTTTCGAAATAGTTTTCCCGATACTTGCTCGAATTTCTGCATTATTATTTCTTTCATTCTTTTCTTTTTTTTGCAAACTATAAATGTAGCGGAGTAGAGTAGATCCGTTACGAAAATAAGTACAAAAATAGCTTTAAAATTACTTACGAAAACAGGTGTAATTACAAAACAAACAGAATATTTCGGGAATACCCACAACTCTGACTGCACATCTTATGACTACCTGCCAATGTATTCACCAGGGGTTGATCCTGAAGGCATTGTTAAAATAATTGAGTCCCTCATACTTTCATCATCAGCAGGAATCAGCGATATTAATACAAAGTTCTTAAGAAACACGATGATACGTCAGTTTTGCTTTCTGCAACATGTACTCAATCCCTACAGTTTGGTGTTTTACCTGATGATTGGAACGTCGCCAAGGTGGTTTCTGCTCACAAAGGAGGTGACAAATATAGTCCTCTAAACTCTTGCCCTATATCATTTGTCAAGTGTGCCATGGAAAATTCTGGAGGATATAATTTATTCCAATTTAGTAAATTTCTTCGATTCAAACAGCTTCTTGTGCCCATTTCAACATGCTTTTCGGAAATCATTCTCATGCGAAACATAGATTGCGTCGTTCACACTGACCTTCATACTATACTTAACCGGAGGTCAAGTATAGATTGCATCTTAGATTTTTCAAAAGCGTTTGATAAGGTGTCTTACAATCTACTTCAATTAAAACTCAGTAAACTAAATATCGACCCTAAAGTTCTCACCTTGTTACATTTTTTCTTGACTAATCGCAGACAACTGGTTACCATCAATGACTCTAGTTCCACTTTAGTTTCTGTCACTTCAGGAGTATCACAGGGTTCAGTTTTAGGGCCTTTGCTATTTTTAATGATATCAATAATCTGCCATGTCATACTTCATCCAATATTTCCTATTTTCTGATAACTGCGTCCTATGCAGCGAAGTAACCAATAGGATCAAGAAAGTTACAAAATTATATTAATGCAGTGTCACTTTGGTGCGAATCATGGTCTATACAATTAAACTCTACTAAATGTAAATCTATGAGCATATCCAGATGTACAACAGTATCTGCAGATCATACTATTAAAGGAATTGCATTACAGTCGGTCTTAGAGTACAAGTACCTTGGTGTACATATCACGTCTGATCTAACATGGCAACATCACATGATAACATAACTAACAATGCAAATCGCATGCTGGGATACTCGATGAGAAACTTCTCATTGGCACCGCAATCATTAAAGGCGATACTGTGCAAAACACTCGTACGACCAAAGCTAAAGTATGCGTCATCTATTTGGAACCCTGGTCAATCTTCACTAATTGCATTATTTGAAACCATACAAAACAGTTCGGTATGTTTCATTTGCTCTATCATCAAACGGCAAGTGTATCGTTAATGAAGCTAACCTTTCACTTTCTCAACTCTCAGTACGCAGAAGGGTCGCTCGGTTAAGCCTATTCCACAAAATTTATTACACTAATGTTACACTGCAAGAAAGGCTTTTTGAACTTCCTTTCTATGTTTCATCACGAGTCGATCATCAACAAAAAGTTGGCATCCGTTATTCAAATTGCAATGCTTTTTGCCATTCCTTTATACCATGCACATCCCACGAATGGAACTACCTTCCGGCCCCATTGTTTCAACTGTTGACAGTACTCTTTTCAAAAAGGCGTTGATTAGCCTCTTTACCTGATTTTGTTATTCATGATGTTTATCGTTTTTCCCACGTGAGCTTTTCACTAGCGACTCATCGTTCCCCCACTCCCCTCTGTAATGCTTTATGCCCTGAGAGTAATAAATGAAATGAAATTTAACAAAAAAAGTCTGCAGGGCACACACCTTCTACGTAACGAGTTACAAGTAACTGATCACTTGTCATCAATTACATTTTATTGGAACTCTTTAAACCTTCAATTACTTTTTTCATGCAGTAACGTTCGCTGTAATTCAGTGACTATTTTTTGTGTACAAGTAATCAATTATATGTTTTCGAAAAAGTTCAAATCAGCGTGTTGAGGTTTTTTTTTCTCTAAAACATTTTGTTTGCTTGTGCGTCGCTCGTCTACGTTGCACCATCGATGGAAACTATTTTTGACCCCTAAAGTGCAAAAAAAGGATATCAAGACACCAGAACGATTAGAATTACAACACGCTCAGCGTCCCCACTTGAAACGCTTTCAGAAGGCGGCCGGAACAGCGAAGCGCTTCGCTTCCTAGAGGACTCGGAAGCGTCCGTCGAAGCACTGCGCAACCACGAACTGGTACGCAAAGTGCAGTGTTGTATACCATAGCCTCCTCTATGCTCACAAAGCCTGGCAGTTCGACGACGGAGCCATAGAGTGCCCGGTCGCAGATTTGGAGCGCGAGGATCTGGTAGCACAGAGCATTTCTCGGGGAACCTGGTATTTGGCGCACAGATTTTGCAGCGGCGAGGACCCGAAACATGGTTTTCAAACCTGACGAGAAAAGAAGCGGTAGCGCGAGCGGACATTCCATCGTCCGGGAGAAGTGTGTTTCGGCGTCTCGCCGCAGCGGGGCGCCCGTCACGAGGCTCCCCTCTCATCTATTTCTGCGGCCGCGTCTCGTGGCGATCTGCCAGGCTTCGTCAGTATAGGGGAGGCTGTGGTTGTACGAAATGGCGTTGCAAGGAACGGCGTTCCTGGAACGCGTTCCTTTGGGAGGAACAAAGGAACGCCACCGTTCCATTTTGCATCGGTGAAACGGGAACGGAAACTCGTAACATTTTTACTGGAACGAAAGAAGGAATGGCGTTCCTTTTTTTCGTCCAGCGGGGTAAATTTTACTTTATTTCTAGAAGTGAAATTTTAAAAGTATAAAAACAATATCTTTACGAACAGCACGATCTCGTTAACTTATTGGGCGCTTATCTTAGGGTTTATTTTGTGTGGTCCTCGCTTGGTAACAGACGGGTGCAGGAGAGCTAGTGGACATCGATTCTCTTTTCAGTGCCGGAGACCGCAGTACAAAAATCAAAACTTTTAGTCGAAGCAAAAGACACAGAAAGAGGGCCGTTTCAAACTCAGCTACTTTCTTTGCTTCCACGAATCCTCATACACCCAGAAATCTAAGGCCGACTACAGCCATCATTGAACTTCCACAAATAGACTTGCATTTACAACGAAAGAACAGGTTACCAGACATCATACACACCCTTGTATCCCGAAGATTGGTCACTTGAAAGATGGACAAATATTACCCCTTATTCCTTCTCTCCTTGTATTCCACCTTCAAACGGAACAATGAATCCAACCTTCACGAAGAAGGACTTGTAGACTGAACTTCCAAAAGCCCTTCCCTCTTCTTCATTTGCTCGTCTTGCGGCGAGCAACATTGAGAAGCAACTGTTGTTAAGTTTGAACAAGGGACTTTGTTATATTTAAACGTTGTGGGACGCTCGGCCCGCCACTAGTGGGGGGGGGGGGGGGGCGGTTCCCGTGGCACACGGGCTCAAAAGGGATGGCCTGTGCGGCCGACAAGAGAGTTGCCCTGAGCGGCTGGCCAGAGCTGGAAGCATGGTAATAAACCCTCATTGACCTCGAGGAACGAGTCGTCTGGTTCATCACCTGCGGCGGACGGCGGAAGCCGAACGCCACAACGTGTGAGGTTGTTGTAAAACTCTCGTGCAATGTGGGGTAACAGTACATTTGGCTCGTCTGATTTACCCACCACAAACATGAATATGGTTAAAAGCTGAGATTTTTTAAAGATATTTTTAACGAGCATCCCAGTGATACACGCGTGACGAAATGTCCCTACAGCGTGCAATTCCCGTAACGAGTGTCGACGAAACGAATGCCCATGAAACGTGTGTCCATCAAAAGTAGTCTACGAAACATACTTCCTCGAAACGAGCTTCGACGAAATGATAGGGACCTTAAAAAACCTCGCCCCAGTTCCCCAGCTGTGACCTGTCACTCGGCTTTACTTCACATCCCTCAATTAAAGAAATCACCGTGTTCTGAAAAAAAAAAAAAGAAATGCAACTTTGGCTTTTGCGTTTAGTTGGACCAACCTGATCCTCGCAGGAGACATCATCGCAAACTTCTACTTTCTCTCTCCCATCTGGCGCCGAGCTCCTTTAAAAGTTTAAATAACCACCACAAAGGTGAAGCGTCCGCTCTTTTCCGGCTGCATCGTTTCGTCTGAAATGGTCTCGATTGATTCAATAGCTTTAGAGGACTCGACTACAAGTAGTATGAATTTATTTTATGAAGATGTTACGAAGTTTCACGCGTCGAAACGTCGGACGAGTAAAAATGTCCGATCACAACCTTTGTGCATTCTTTATTTTCATAACACCGTGACATCTTGTATTTTATTATTTCCTCGTTTTTTTTCCGTCTTTTTTTCTTTTGCGCATGAAGGCACTTTAACGGCGCCGAGTACGACTGCACTCTCGAATTTGAGCGTAAGCTCAACGGACGAACCACTTGAAATCAGAAAAATTTCAATAAGATCTAGTTTTTGAACCCTGTGCTTACTTATTCTCACCGAGTACGCAAAACGTGTTGGCCTTTGCCGCAATCATGCGTGAGTTATATTGAATTGACGGACACCAAAACGTCGGATCTTTCCCAAAAAATTATGATGCGGATGTCTGCGACGAGCTGAGGTAGTCCGTCATTTAAAACAACATAAAACCGCTTTTGTAACTCGCTTCGCGTTTTAGATTGGCACTAATAACAAAAAGTTATTTTTAGATTTATTTAAAAAATATATTTTCACTTGGAAAAATGAAGAAAAGTGGTTACGAACGACTATATTTATGTAACGAAAAAAAAACGTGAAGGCGCAAGTGAGCTGATGTTAGTTCATAATTGTAGAATTACCCGAGAGTGCAGTAATGACAGAAAAACGACAGAAAGAAGGAAAGAAGTTTAAAAATTTGATACTTGTTTCCTTCTTCCTGTCGTTTTTCTGTCATCACGGCAGTCTCGGATAATTCTACGGTTATTACATTTATGTCCAGTAATTAAAGAACAGTAGCAAAGTGGACGTATCATATCGACCAGGGAAGCGACTTTAAACGTTTCATCTAGACACAAGCAGTGCACAAAGGACGCAGGAGCGAGTCGGCGTGCGAAGCGCCCCCCCCCCCCCCCACACACACACACACACAACGCTAATATAACATCTCTTTTGACCGCAGTGATTCTTGTACAGTACGGAACGACAGCAATTACTTATTCACACATTCTTAGAAAAGTTGTCTAACCCGTAGTTTCAGTCCACCTGAAGTTACCAACAGAGCCGGCCATGTCCTGTGTTGAAACAGATAGAGGACAGAATAGTAAAAATGATTACTCTAGATAATTACGTCAAACACACATTTTACCAACCGACGGTCGCGGGCCTTCAACGATTTCCAAATAAGTTGTTTCTGCGCCCCTTCGACACGCTTTAAGGAGCGATGATATTTGCGTGAGGAGCTATGTCTTCATTCAGAGTGTAGTACTGACTAAAATAAAATGCCAAACTGACTCGCAGTCGCTCGCGCAATGTACGATCCAGAAAAGGCGATACTTGTACGCCACTGGATATAAAAATCGAAGTTAGAAAGTAACGTCGTAAAATAAAAATCAAACTTCTATTTTACTTTTTTTTTTAACATGCCGCGGCTATCCCGCAGCTTCAATGCCAATGTTTGAACCAGTAATATTTACAACCGCTCACAGACAGATCGCGTGCGATCAGCCAGAAAATAGAAAAACCTTCGAGTAGTGTCCTCACACGCGACTCTTTGTTGAGTAGTAACATTCTACAGCTCAATCATTTTCTTTTTTGCTAAGGGGAACTTAGATGGATCCGTACTGTTGAAGGCGGATTTCAAGGCCCCTACCTCCGCCCGCATAGCGCAGAGGTCCGTCATCAACCTCGGCAACCTCGCGTCTTTTCTCCGCATGCGCTCAGGCTCAGCAGCAGGGCTCACGCCGCACACGAATCTACACTCCACACCAAAGAGCAAACGCGAGCGAGAGAGGGAAAAAGTTTCCACGCAACTTTTTTCGTAAAAAACGTGGCGGTGTACGCGGATCGGCTCGCACCACTTGCACCATGGCCTTCGGGGCCTCGGAGGCCATGCCCGCACAATCGTCGTCGAGTTAGCGACTTCTAGATGGCGCGACTGAGCCGCCACATCTTGCGCGCCATCTGTATTCGCGAAAGGGGAAAAAAAAAGACATGGTCCACACGCTAGCTGCCGCGAGTACGTCTTTCTTCCTGTTTTTTGTCTGCTTGCTGGTATGGAATGCCTGTCGCTGTTTTGCTGTTTTGCTGTTCTTTTTTTTTTTTGCTGCTTATGGTTTTTTCATTTTTTTCTTAACTATACTGTACTTAAAACAAAACGTGTCGGCCCTTTTGTGAGTCAAGCCGCTGTCACGCGTAATACGGATGTTCGTATATAATAAATCAACAGCGAAGTGCTACGCAAAAGTGCTGGGAGCCGTTTGCTCCTGCCAGAATGACAGGGGATTGTTACCCTGTTTTAGTGCGCAGCTCTTAGGCGCCCGTTTCCTGCTTGAGCGGCGTCGTTGTTGGCGTGACCGCGCGTTGCATTATGGGACGTTTTCCATAATGACGTCACATGTGACGTTACATGTGACGTCACAAGGGGTAAATTTAGCGAAAAATTTCCCCGCTATATTTAGTGAAACAATTTCCCCGCTAAATTTAGCGGTAAAAATTCCCTCCCAAATTTACCAAAACAATTTCCCTGATAAACTGTACGGAAAAAAATTGCCCACTAAATTTAGCAGGAAAAATTCCCCGCTAAATTTAGCGAAAAAATTTCCCCGCGAAATTTAGCAGAAAATTTCCCCGCTAAATTGATCGGAAAAAAATTCCTCGCGAAATTGAGCGGAAAAAATTCCCTCTAAGTTTAGCGGAAAAAAATTCACGCTTCATTTAGCGGAAAAATTTCCCGCTAAATTTAGCGGGAAATTCAGCGAAAATTTTCCGATAAATGGGAGGGGAGCAGGAGAGGAGGAGGGGAGGGTACGGATGAGAAGGAGGGGCATATCCTCCTCTCCGTACCTTCCCCTCTTTTTCTTCAAGAGCTGCGCTCTAATTTGGCGTTACAGGGAATTGTAAGCGTCTTTCTAGGGGGATCGGTGGCCGAGATTCTTTTTCGAACGCCGAGGCGAACGGTCAGGGAATCATGAGCTCCAGCGGAGCGCGTTCTACGGCTAACCCTAGCCGGGTATCAACAGGTATTTCGGAAACTTTGGCTCCTCAGGACTACCGTATTATCCTGCCTACGCTGCCAACAGGTCGATATTCTTTTAATTCAGTCTTTCTACACGGTGACCCATCAGCAAGACCGTATCGCATCGACGACTTTCGCGACGTTCTGAAGGGCGTCGTTGACATGAATGACGTGGCCGGCTTCGGTGCCTTCCAGTACAACCACGTTTGGATGCTCACCCTGCACAACGCGGCAGCGAAGGAGAAGCTGCTACATGCGGCAGTGCTCAACGTCAAGGGCAAGACCTGCCTGGTCATCGATCCGAATGTGAGTGAGAAATCATTCAAAGTTCACTGGGTTCCCGTCTGCGTTCCCGACGAAGCTGTGCAAAAGACATTCGAGTCGCACGGAAAAGTAAAATCAATCGTGCGCGAGAAGTGGCGGCAACCAGGCTTTGAGAATGTGGAGACAACAACGCGAACAGTCACAATGGTACTCAAGGAAGGTATCACAGTGGACGCTATCCCGCATCAAATCAACATCCTCGGAATGCCAGCGCTGGTGTCCATTCCAGGCCGCCCACCTCAGTGCTTACGGTGCAAGAAGGTAGGACACATGCGCAAGCAGTGTCGCACCCGTGGTGTAGAACGTGCCGCACTTATGGGCATGAGGAGGACAACTGCATCCAGACGTACGCGGCAAAAACGAGGCCTCCAACCGAACCACAGGACGTCGATAACTTGATGGACCAAGATGAAATGGAGGAGACCATTGCCGGGACTTCGACGGGGAAGGCGTCTGAACTGTCATCTGACGTCGTCGGAGCAGCGAATTCAGCACCACCAGCAAGCAGCGTCGCAGACGTTATGGTGACAGAGACGCTGTCGCCGAAGAAGGGAGAGAACTCGCAAGAAGGACAAGTCAAGGCGGAGCTGGTCGGAAGGAAGGGGAGGAGAACAGAAAGGCCAGCGAGGCAGATGGTAACCCGCATCAAGAAGTCACCGGAGCGGAAGCGCCAGTCAAAAGGAAGGGGGAGCAATCAACGGAAAAAACTACAGAGAGTATGACTGCGGCTGATCAACGATTTACTCTTGTGACCCGCAAGCGTTGGAAGAAAGGCGCCGAACCTCAAGGCCAACCACGGTTGACAGAGGGGGTGCTTCAGCACTTGAGGAAATGGCCTTCGAAGATTGACGACGTTCTGCCAAACGTTGGTGCTCGGACTGCACGCGATTTGGCGATCCCGAACTGCGTATCTCGAGTGCGACATTCAAGCTAAGCGAACATGGTGGTATTTTGCGGCAAATTTGGGGTGGACTCTCAGTGTTGCGGCGAAAAAATTTCCAGAGGACAAGGAGCAGTGGGACTTTATCGAAAGACGACTCCAGAAATGGTCCGTGTGAAGTGTTAGCGTATAATGATGTAACGGGCAGGCTGCTCATTGTCTAAAGGAAAACAGCCGACAGGTCGGCTGTCTGTATTTGTTCAAAAAAGCTTACAAACAATCAATAAATTTGTTAAAAAAAAAAAGGGATCGGTGGCCGAGTGGGCTAGCGCACACCAGCTCGGAGCACGTGGAGTGAAAGCTCGCGCTGCAGAACCCAGGGATCCTGGGCTCAATCCCCACCCCTGCCCGTTTCGATCTGGATGAGCATCGTACCGGCGTGCGGTCGTGTATCACTACTGCGTGGTGCACGTTAAAGACCCCAGGCTAGCGGTTGTACCGCACTGGCTAAATTGCTTATCTACAGTGGGTAACAATGTCGCCATGTTCTGGCAGACTAAACTCCCGCTGTATAAACGACTAATTTGTTTTGTTTTTTAAGCGTCTTTCTTTTTTCTTTTTTTTTGCATGAGCATTAACTTAAACGTTACTGCATATAACGTTTTGTTCCGTTACATGTACAGTCTACACATCGCGACTTTCGACGCAAACAAACCATCACCGAATTTTTGTTTAATTGAAGCGCAATTATAAGAACAATTAGTGGGGTGGAAATTCCTTACTGGGTCCCTAGACTAAGCGATAAAATTTGAGCAAGTCGAAATATTTTGCGATGTGCCAAACTAGGTAACAAATTAATTAGGTAACTTTTTCAGACATTTATTAATTTCAAACTTTGAAACAGCGCTAAAAACACAAGAGAAAAGAACGAGAAGTGGACGAACACGTGTCGTGTGGCAAGGTGTACATAGGTCAAACGGGGAGGTGTGTCAATGTTAGGGCCAGGGAGCATTCCCTTTCCCTTCGGTCTTCACCGTCGGGACACCTTGCAGTTCACTGCGATAGGTGTTCGTGTTCTCCGGTTTTCACGGAGATTAAGATTCTGGCTCGTCACCGCAACAAAGTGACTAGAGAAATTGATGAGGCGTTTTTTATTTCTACCTACGGAGCGGACACGTGTGTTAGTGCCCCGTCTGTGGCTTTGGTGGATGACGAAGTCTCTTTCATTAGGAAATTCGGCAGATTCGTTTAAGTGCTCGGGCGTGCCTCAAGGGGGTGGATCATGTTTTATCTATCGTGCATCTTTTATGTTTTCCTTTCTATTCCTCGCAGAAATAAACTTCAGTTGCCAGTCAGCGTCGTGTTCGTCCACTTCTCGTTCTTTTCTCTTGTGTTTTTAGCGCTGTTTCAAAGTTTGCATTATGAACCAACTAGCCCAACTTCACGCCTTGTTGCAATTTATTTATTTATTTATTTATTTATATTTATTTATACATACAGCCAGCCGTGAGGCCAATGCAGGAGCGGCACATTTTAGACACACAGAGGCAAGTAATTTATACACACTGAAAGTTTACCAACTCTTTTGTAAACGAGATCACATCAGTACAGTTGACCATACATTCAGGAGGTTATCCAAAGATATATACATCTGACAAAAAAGTGTATGAAATGATCTGTTGTGTACCTAAATGGTTTGACATGGTGATTGTGTTGTGTTCTTGTCGGCATAGTTTCAGATAGCGAAATATGTATCGAAGCGTCTATCATGTACAGGGTGAAACAAGGAGACGGCAGGCTCTTTAAATCGACCGCAAAATTCGGTTTCTTAACCTATCGCTCTACGATTTTGTGCAGCGTTGCCCCCAGATGGTGCATTTTTTTTGTAAAATTTGCAAAGAGCGAACTTACCTGAGGAAAAAGTAAAGAAAGAAAAAGGCTTAGCTCCTATGGAAACGCAGCGACGCCACCGGTCTTCAAACAACACGGCGCCGTTTCGCACGGGAGACAAGAGATGGCGCAACGAACGCCGCCAACGAACGAGCATACGGCGCCGAGAGCCGGCACTTTAGCAGACGATCCTTTCGACTCAAAAGCGGCTCGCGTTCTGCAGGCGGCGACATTTGCAGAAACAAAAACAGGCGCGGTAACAACAAGGAACTGCAGTTCCTTGTCTGCTAAACACGGCGGCTCTCGGCGTCGTCTGCTCGTTCGTTGGCGGCAGTTGGCGTCGCGACCGCTTGCGCCATCTCTTGTCTCCCGTGCGAAACGGCGCCGTGTTGTTTGCAGACCGGTGGCGTCACTGCGTTTCCATAGGAGCTAAGCCTTTTTCTTTCTTTACCTTTTCCTCAGGTAAGTTCGCTCTTTGCAAATTTTACAAAAAAAATGCACCATCTGGGGGCAACGCTGCACAAAGTCGTAGCGCGATAGGTTAAGGAACCGAATTTTCCGGTCGATTTAAAGAGCCTGCCGTCTCCTTGTTTCACCCGGTAGTTCCCATAGATTATTTGAAAACAAGAGTTTTATTCTACACATTTTCATTCTGGATTTTATGCTGTTTCAATTTGCTCAGACCCTCCAATTTAAAACTTGTAGAGCGTGTTAATGCCTGTCCAAACAGGACACCACAAAAATCGCCAGGCGACACGACTCCAACAAATCGTACGGCGCTCCGTTTTTTTCTTTTCTTTTTTGTGAGAGTGTGTTGTTGAGGGGAGAGTTTCCCCCGTCAAATCTCGCCCGTGCCCTCCACGGCGGCCCTGATCTGCTCATTACGTGAGTCCGGGAGCCGCTCACACGTTCTGTTGGGTGTCGGTCAATCGCTCAAGTCCTCCGCCGTTTTTCAACTTCCGAAAACGGAAAAGGGAATGACACCTTCGTGACACCTGAGGGAAAGGGCCCGAAGCTGGAACGCAGCTTTGGGTCCGACATATATCGAAGTATAACATCGTTCACTGGTGAAGAAAAATGCTGAAGCAATTACACTTTTACGGTGCTAATAACGGTGCATACTATTCGCAACTCAAGTGACAAAGGTGATTCCTGTTATTCTCCGGCGAAGAGACAAAATGCACGCGCGTTTTCCCATAGGAATGCACAGGAGCACCACCAAAGGAGACTGGTTGCTGCACATTTCAATTTGCATCCCGGAAGTCGCTTAGACAATAGCGCTATTTGAAATTCTAGGGTACATTGTAATACCTCTATGAGTGGCATAGTCCGTTTCAGTGGTGGACGTTTCTGCGCCATTTGCGCCGAACTGCAATATAGACGAAATACTGCTACATCTCGCACCAAAATGCCATTTTTTGCTAGAATTACGTCACACCTGCGCCGAGGTGGACTGAAACGAAGCAGGGAATACAAATATTTTAGTACTGGTCGATATTGATATTCGAACAAGTAGAAGGAAAAGCAAATGGTACAAATATATATTTCACAGCGTCTCTATTCACTCCGTTTCATCTTAGGTTAGTGCACAGTCGAAGTCTCGAACAGATAAAACCACGAACAGATATACTAAAAGCGAAAGTCACGGGAATGACGCTGCGCTTAATTGATTTAGCCGATGAGAGAACATGTACAAAAGAGTGACGAATGCCGTGATGTCGCGATTTTGACGCTCTTCGGTTGGTCCCGTGGGCTCATAATTCCTCGTAAACCGTGCTGGCCTTGTCATCGCCCGAATTTCCTGGCGATGTCGGCTATGTCAGGAGCTGAAAGTCGCGAGGCTACTGAGATAATACAGAAACAGAGCAGGGTATTTTACTCCCCGTGAGATCACTTGACTATATAATGTCTACCCCACATGCCTCCGTGCCGTGACTACAGTGTACCGTGGCACTCGCGCCGCTTGCTTTAAAGGGGCGATGCAACAATTTTTGTACTTTCCGCAAATACCGCTTAAAACGGATCCCTGACGTTAATGACCTATGAAACACGCGTTCGTTTTTCACCCCACGCAATAGAAGTCCCAGAAAAAACTTAAGAAAAACGAGCAGCGTTCACCCCCTCAACTCGCAGCCAGAACAAGCGGCCACGTGATCTGGAGCGGATTATATGCCGCCAATGTTGCTCATAGCCACGCGCTGGGGTTGGCAAAGCACAGGACACGCGCTGAGTTCCAGGCATTGTTATGGCTCGGCTATTGTCGTCGTTGCAGCGATTGGACACGGGCCACTACCCGAATGCTTCTCGAGCTAGTAATTATCACGAGCCCAAATCAAGTGCCCACGCAATGCTCGGGTCCAATCTATGAACCGCATTCAAATATCGTCATATGGGTGTACTGCGATCCCCACGTTACGTCATCAAATTTTGCAAAGGAGAGATTGAATGAAAATGATCGATTTTGTCCTTGAAATTACACCGCAACAAAGGAGTTTCTTGGCCAGTGGCGTTGCGTGTGAGTATCCTTGAGTCCCAGGTGTGCCAGTAAGCTCGTGTAAAGAGAAAAAACATTCCAATTGAGTATCGTTGCACCGCTCCTTTAACTTTCACCGCCTCAAAGAAGCGCGCGCGCGTCGAGCTTCACCGCTTCGCACCGGAGTGCTAGGAGCAGCGGCTGACGAGGGTGAGCGCCCGGGTCAGCGCGACTGAATCGGAAATTATGCTGAGTAGTGAGTACTGTTGCAGGTCGACCTTCTTTGATCTTGACTGTAGGTCGACCTCTACTTTTCAAAAAGGCTGTGCCGAAAGAAGGGAAATATAAACAAGGAAACAAACGCGGGTTTATCTTAGAATAAATAGGTTAGTCAAGGTAGCTCCCACGCAGAAGTGAAGGGAAGTGACTCAACTCTGGTTCCAAAGCCGCTAAGACGCACTGTCAATTTTGAAGCACCACTGTAGGTTTTCATAAATTTTGGAGGTAGTCTTTTTTTTTTACAGTTTATGATATTAGAATATTGAGTTTCGTACGTTCATAAATCTTGGGTGGACGTATTTTTATTGACAATATATACTTTACCGGATATGTTGGTTTTTTGCTGGCGTTTTACAGGAATTGTATTTGCTTGGTAAATAGGCAACCCAGTGTAAAAGAGGGAGGGATAAGAGGATTTATCTCAACTGAAGTAATGAGCTTTGCTTCATTTTTAAAACTTTTTAATACATGTTGTAATGGAATCTACTCTAACCCAAGCCTTATTTGTTCTTTTTTTTAAAGAAGGCTTTGTGTTCTTTTTGCGTCCTATCTATTCTTATTACCAAGATAATAAGCAATATGCGTTATTATTAAATAGGAACCGTCAATCATTACCAAAGATAAATTAATTTAGTGGTCGATGCAAACACTTTTTTTTTTCAAGTGATGCGCTAACCGATGTTGGCACCTGCCCCACAAGCGCCATCGGCTGCTCAGAACCAATATTTCACCTGTTACAAAACTTGCTACTAAAGGTCAAATGCCGCTCTCGTCACTGATGTTTACAAGTGTGGTAAAAAAAACAACATATTAGTTGAATGTCATTGTGAATTGTTACAGACATGCAACTCGCAACGTCTCTAAGTTTCTGACAAGTGACTTCGCCAACTACGTCACCGAAAAAAGAAGAAAGGATCCGCGTCATCGCCCCCCCCCCCACACACACACAAACACACACCTGTATGGGGAGAAGGGGGCAGATACTTATTTGGCCGGCTGTTCGGCACGCTAAAAAAAACCAAAAAGTATTTTCGCGTTGAATTTGTTTTGCGGCTACTTAAATCTCAAATTTCGTGTTTCCAATGTCTTTTTTTTTTCGAATTCGGGGAGTGCTTTTTGGGGTTTATTTTTTCCTACAGATTCGAAGTTCTTCTGTGTCAGTTTGCGGTGTCACAAAACATTGGGTTTATCCGGGGTTTCTGTCGAAGAAACTAGGACACGGGGCATCGGATCCCTCAACCCCCAAGGAACATATATGCGTGACCCGAATACTTGAAGAAAAAAAAAATCCCCTTGCCGATAAGGAAAAGAAACAAGATGTGTTGTTCTGAAGCAAGTATTCTACGCGGTTAGTTCATTGGAGGCTGCGTTCCCGGCCAACGTAAAATAACGCTGTAGACAACAATTTCTCTTTTTGTAACACTTTTTTTTAATATTCAAGGGCAGTTTTATTTTGAGGTTTATCGGTTTTCCCCGATTTTCATAAAACCCCTCGGGGGTTCATTTTCGTGGTTTATCTGTATTTACCGAAAACACGGTACTCCATTATGTCACGCCCTCTTCAGGCGTCTGAAACTTTAAAAAAGGTATCGATGTTTGGGTTCACACATGTACCTTCTATTCGCCAGGTGATGTCTGCAATGGCTAATATTTCTTAATTTCCCGGTGTCCGAATGTTTAGTTTATTCTTCGGCTATTTTACCAGATTTTCTTCGCTAGACTTCGCTGACCTCTACGCTGACACTGTGGTGGGAACTACGTGCTCGCCAGGCCAATCAGCCGCCTCCCTTTCGCCACGTGACCCCAGTCTATGCTCTTTGTTACGGGCAGGAACGTGAACACCTGGTGCCGAAAGAAGACCCATGACTGGTTTAACGAGCACGTAGCTTCCACCGCACTGCCAGCGTATAGGGCGAACCAAGTATTTACTATGGCGAGACCAAAATGAAACCAACAATAATGACAATATGGTGGGCCATTTTGATAGATCGAGAAAATGAAACCAGGTTTTTTTGGCCCGCATAAATAGAGTGCGCATCGCAGAAATTTGCTGCAGCTCCGTGAGAATTTGACGCTCTGGCGGTGCTGATAAAATGAGAAAGTTTGGGCGCATGACGTCACCTGGATCAAAAGCTATATATATATATATATATATATATATATATATATATATATATATATATATATATATATATATATATATATATATATACAGGGTGTTTCACGAAAGGTGGACAAATTCGATATTGCAGAAAACTACGCGTCGCAACAAAAAAAGGCTTGTGTCTTTTTGGTCCTGGGCCAGGGGCCTATTTAGGAAAATTATTAGAGTCCGAGATAATTAAATTGTTAATTATTTTTGCAGAAATTAACTTTTTTAATATTGTGTTTTAAGGGCATAGTTTCAATTAGAAAATTGCTCAGCGTCATCGAAAAACACTAAATCAACTAATTGCGAGAACGATAGAAGGCACAAGAAACATTTTACGGCTTTCTGAAAAACCGTACAAATTCGACGGGTTTTTAAGTTTCGGTTTGTTATCAGACGCATCTCCGCCCCGGCAGCACCGCGCACCATGGAGAGAGAGTGCATGCAACCTCTGCTGCGCTGTCATCGCGCGACACAGCAGAGGCGGGTTGCACTATCTCTCCACGGGGCGCGGTGCTGCCGAGGCGGAGATGCGCTCCGATAACAAACCGAAACTTTAAAACAGAAGTGTCTAGCGTTACGTCCGACGTAACCCAAGTTACGTCCAAATCTCCGCCTTCCCTAGGCTCACGGGGAGAGAGAGGAGGAGGGCGGGGGGGGGGGAGGGTTAGGTATACA
Organism: Ixodes ricinus; assembly: GCA_037355805.1. Lineage (NCBI taxonomy): Eukaryota > Metazoa > Arthropoda > Arachnida > Ixodida > Ixodidae > Ixodes > Ixodes ricinus. The sequence goes on along the minus strand of JAZHYW010014998.1, from coordinate 117,143 downwards.
CCAACTCATGTTTACAAACAAACCGGAGCGCCCGGAGCGCCCTAGCGGACGCCACCGGCGCCGCGCATGCGCGATGGGGGTGTGGGCAACAAGCTCGCCGTCGCCCATAAACAAACCATTGAAATGCGATGTTGTCGGCGTCGGTGTGAGTCCCCGCGCTCTTTTTCGCGTTGGAATTGTTGATTTTACGTCTTCCTGGCAATGTCTGACTACTTGAGCGGCATCAGCGAAATTACCGAGGCTCGTTACACCGCAAAACTTCGCGTGAATAATCTGACATGGGGCGATTCATTGCGCGTGGACGCCGCGGAATGTACTCTAAAGCCTGATTCACATGATGAGATTTCGCTCGCAGTTTTCAGTAGCGACGTCGCTCGGGCTGCAAAAGCGTGAACCGTAGCTGAGATGGTCGACGTCGATACTGAAAATCGCAAGCAGAATCGGACCAAGTGAAACAGGCATAACAAGTCGGTGATGGCCACTGGTAACAATGATCAACATCTCCTTATATCTACTGTTTACATCGAGCCTGCTTACCAACCTTCAACCTTAAAACTTTTGAGGCCTGCACTTACTTCTTATCACAAGTACCGGGCCCATGTTTGGTCTACGGGCCGGTGTCCTCTAAAAGAGCAGACGACAAGCAGAAACGTTTGAAAGAGCAGACGACAGTTCGAACGATCAGGCGGCCGTTTGAACTTGAAGACGCACTGAACGTAGTCCGCAGGTGGTCCGTACAACTTGACGGTTTTCCGGCGTTTATGTTGGAACAAAACAAATAAATCTGACGACCACAAGTATCCGTGAATTCAACCCAAAGTGCTTCCCGCCCAAGCAATCGTGGTCCGACGGCGTCTCGTTTCCCCTTCTCACGGCACATATCCACGTTATCGGACGAACCGAGCACATGAAAACTGACCTTCAAACCTTTCTCGACACTTTTGGTACAGCCCCAGTCGCGGCATTTTGACGAGAAGGCAGGTTTTTGTCTGGTTCCTTTCAAAACAACGCACGGAATACACGTCTGGCTATGGCCCTTCCGCCCACAGCCCCGGACCGGAAGTGCGACCGACGCGCCACCACCGCGCCGTGACGTAACAGAGATGAGTTCGGTGTCATACACGAACTCATCTCTGGACGTAACGCTAGCCACAGCGAACTTAAAAACCCGTCGAATTTGTACGGTTTTTCAGAAAGCCGTAAAATGCTTCCCGTGCCTTCTACTCGTTCTGCAATTGTTGATTTAGTGTTTTTCGATGACGCTGAGCAATTTTCTGATTGAAACCATGCCCTTAAACCCAATAATAAAAAAGTTAATTACGCAAAAATAATTAACAATATAATTATCTCGGACTTCAATCATTTTCCTAAAAAGGCCCCTGGCCGAGGACCAAAAACACAAGCCTTTTTTTGGTGCGACGCGTAGTTTTTTTCAATATCGAATTTGCCCACCTTTCGTGAAACACCCTGTATATATGGGTTCTTTCACCTCAAATTGGTCAGGCTAAACGGGTCTTACTTTTTATAATGACGAAAAAAATCTGTTTTGGAGGCATTTCTCAAATGAAAGAGGGCGCAAACCCCATGTTCTCCAGATTAGAAACTATAGTATTTTTGCCTGCCGTCACAGGTCACGTGTTTGACACCTTCTGCTTGCGCTAGTGTTTTTCTTCCACCCTCTTGACTTTTCCCCCTCATTTAATATGTACAATAAAGATACCTTGATGTGTTCAAATATTTTTAGGGATTTGTTTTCTGCAAAAAAATGTCAAACTCGATGTTCAGGTCGAGTTTTGGTCAACTTTTGACAGGTCCTTACTTTGTCTGTACTTAAGGCAAATTTTCTGTCTTTACCTCTATAGAAAGTTCAAAGCAAGCCCATTAGAGATATAATAATACCATTGTGATCTGTTGACTAGCTGTTCCGCCACCTTCACGTAAACGTTCTGAGAAATAACGAATGTTGAAAGTTTAAAATCGATTTTCTTAAAAACCCTTATTTTTGTAAATTTCTACGTTTTAATTTTTTTTTATGTAGTAGTCGACTACAAGGAAAACAAACATTCTAGAGATGTAATATTTTGGTTGTATGTCCTCTATTTGATCCGGAATCGTGTGAAATGGGCGCTCATTTGACTAAAATACAGCAACCTTACCGGCATGATGAGCCTTCTACGATTTCGAAAATATATATATATATCTTTTTTATTTTTGCTTACGTTTTTGGAAAAGAGCATAAAGTAGACGAGTCGCGAGCGACTTGACGCCACAGAGTTGTATGGAGAGAGAGATATATTCAAAATATTCTACACGACAATTGAAGAACTTCAGCGTGAACAAAAAGCACGGTCATCGACCTCGTTGTCTCCGTCCCTGGGGCCAGCGGACACATCATTCAATGCCGAGGAATCCCTGGTCCAAGGAGTCACTGAAGCGATCGACGCTGCTGAAGTAAGACGGCGTTTAAACTTCCTTCCTTTCATATTACACAACTGAGGCCACCGACTGAACGAGGCAAAGTCCAAACAAGAAGGACGTCGTGCGGATTGTGACCGATGGTGAAGAAGGTTTTGTCGCGAAGCGGTTTATGACCTCATCTATCAGGGAAACTTACAGAGAGTTCAAAGCGAACCACCCGGACTCAAACACGGGCCTTACCAAGCTTTATTCGCTTCATCCTAAGTGGGTTCAAAAACGCCCAGTTCATGAAGAATGAGTATGTGTATATTGCGCTAACTTCGCACTCTGCCTCACTTCTCTAAAGAATGCAACCGGGCGGTTATGTCTTTTGAAAATGTCCACGGACTCTTACTCTGCAAGACCCCTTCGCAAGACTGCTTCTCGCTAGAATGTGAAGTCTGTTCGAAGAGAAATGACGCATCTCTGGCTAGGATAGGACTCGAAATCGAAGACGAACTGGAGCTTGCCTTGTAAAGGTGCGTTAACGAGCTGATAAAAAAAAAAAAAAAACATTTGGATGCCACGGCTTTTTTTTTAACAAGTTTTAAAAGTGCACAAAAAATACATTCCCCACTTCTTCATCAGACGCGCCCAGCGAAGAGCCATATGGCTCGAGAAAGCGCATGTGAAGTCACGTGCCGTCATTTTCCACTTCGATTTTGCTGAAGTGTCGTGATTCAGCGCGCGGTGCAAGGACATCACTGGAAGAGCAAGATGGTTTCTATCTCTACCTGCGTGGCTTTACCTGCGTAGTGAGCGACGACATCGTCCGTGGCTCGTCCCATGCGCTCTTTGCGCTCGACGTCATCGAAGGGCAGCTGTTGGGAGTATTGCCTATTTTCAAGCAACTCGTTCATATTTCGGACGGTGCTCCAAGCCACTTCAAAAACAGGCACCAGGTGTACGAATTCAAGAAAAAGCATGTCGTCACCAAGTGGGAATTCTCCGCATCAGGGCACGGGAAAAGCTCGCGTGATGAAGTGGGCGGCGTGCTGAAGCACCAGGCACCCATGTATAAGTTGACAACTACAGAATTGTACTCCACAACGAAAGCGCAAAGCTTCTTTGAGGCACTCAGACCGGAAGGCAAAGGGATCGTTCTACTCTCAATTGCCAAGGAGAAGCTCACGCGTTTCCGGGAGCTCAAGAAAAAAGAGTGGGAGAGGGTAAACCCCCCAAAGGGGCATCCGATCCTCACATGACTTGAACGTTGCCGTAGAAAATATTTGCGAAAGCCCAGAGTAGCTGCACACACGTGTCAAGGCATGCACATACCGCTTTGTGTACCGAAATTCAGAAGATCATCAGCGAGTGCGTGCCAGCATGTTCAAAACTGCAACCGTGGACTGCCATGTTCCTACATGTACAGCGCGAAAACCGATTCACAGTTACGTAGAACTAGTAAAAAAATGTACTGCCTTCAGACAATGTGCCATCGATGTTTTGGTGTTTATGACTGGTTCTGTGCGCATGTTTCTACATTAATGATGTACAAGAACTGTGCAGTCAAGCGTCGTCGATCTGCAATATGTGAGGAGAACAAAACCCGGCCCATATTTCCAGAAGATTTATATACAAGATTTGAATGGTATGAGCATTTATCATCTAATCGTAATAGGCTGGATAATGAGTAGCCTCCCTCGTTTACTTTGAACTGTTCTATATAAAAGCAATTTTTGTCATGTTGCGTGGCCTTTTGATTTGTATATACTTGTTACTCATTGTTTTGTAGTGTGCTTATGTGGTTTCTCTTTACTTCAAGTTTTAAATTACAATATCACAAGTTCGCCTACTTTACGTTCCTTTTTGGAAAACGTAAACAAAAATAAAAACATATTTTCGAAATCGTAGAGGCGCACAATGCCTGTAAGGTTGCTGTATTTTAGTCAAATGAGCACACATTTCACATGATTACGGCTCAAATAGAGGACATACAACCAAAATATTACAGTTATAGATTGTTTTTTTCTTGTAGTCGACTATTATATCTAAAAACAATTTTAAAAATAAAAATTTACAAAAATTCGGTTTTTGAGAAAATCGATTTCCAACTTTCAACATTTGTTATTTCTCACAACGTTTACGTGAAGGTGGCGGGGCGGCTAGTCAACAGATCATAATGGTATTATTATATCTATAATGGGCTTGCTTTGGGCTATCTATAGAGCTAAAGGAAGAAAATTTACTTTAAGTACAGACAAAGTAAGCACCTGTCAAAGTTCACCAAACATCGACCTGAACGACGTAGTTTGGCATTTGTTTTAGAAAAAATAAAATTCCTAAAAATATTTGTGTTTATCCATACCAGAGTACGCGTCAGAATTCAAGGGTTTTTCAAAACATGGCAAAATGCTCGGCACGCTTTATACTTGTCTAAAAATGGTTGATATAGGGGTTATTGATGATGCCCAGTAAGTTTTCAGTTGATACTATGGCCTTAAAATAAAGAAATAAAAAGTTACTTGAAAAACAATTTTTTCCAAACGTTATTATTTTATCTAAATGGGCTCTTGGGCAGACACCAATAGGGCATCAACCTTTTTCTGTGCGATGCTTAGTATTCGCAGGAGCGATTTGGCCTGCGTTCTCTGAAGCATCCTGTATATAGACAGGGTGTTCTTTCTTAAGCTTTACAGGTTTGTTTTAAAAAGTTCTGAACGCTACACTTATGCGGTTTGTGCAGGTGAGTTATACTGCCAGGGGACATAGGACAGGAGGCTAATCGTAATGATCAGTTAGCTAATTAACTAAAGTTTGTTAATTAAATTTTTAATTAATGAAAATAGACATATGGTTCCAATTAGAAACTTGCTGAGCGTTATCGAAAACCACTAAATCAGTCATTTTCAGAAAGACTTTCCTTGCGTGAGAAGCGTAGTAGTGCACTAAAGTTCCCACTCGTGGAGCAGGTACAAGGCTAGCGGTTGCGGTAAGGCGCCCGCACGATTTTTCCGTCTCTTATGAGAGCTCCAACCTTGTACCTGTTCCACGAGTGGTAACTTTAGCGCACTACTACGCTTCTCACGCGCTCCAAATTTTTCTAAAAATTACGGATTTAGGGGTTTTGGACGACGCTCAGCAAATTTTCTATTGGGACCATACGACTATTTCACTAATTAAAAAGTTAATTAACAAATTTCACTTAATTAGCCGACTGGTCGTTATGATTAGCCACATCTACTATGTCCCCCTGGCCGTATAACTCACCTGAACAAACCGAATAAGTGTAGCTTTCAAAGCTTTTTCTAAACAAATCTGTAAAGCATAAAAAAACACCATGTATATACCGGGTATTCCACGTAACTAGAGCCAAGGTTTAAAAATAGTTCGGCACATATTGAGGAAAACGAAACCAAACGAATTAGTTTGTTGATTGTTTGGAGCAAGTCAGGCTATCTTTTCTTTGTATTTTGCCCAATTAACTAATTAATTAAGATTCATTATTGAACTTTTGAAATATTCAAGTTAAAGCAAAAATTCGAATGACAAAGTTCTAGAGCGTCCTCAGAAACGTCCAATTCAGTGTTTTTTATCAAGAAACCTTAATTACACCTTTTTTTTTATGGGCTTCAAAAAAAGTGTCCGATTTATGAGAAAGAAAAAGAACGTGTGGTTTTGCGCATGTGCACCTTATATCGCAGCGCTCCCTGCCGTGGCTTCAATAAACTAGGCCTGCATGCTGAATAGAGCACTGTTGACTGGGCGCTGTTGACAAATTCACGTGTTTTTTGTTTTGTTTTTCATAATTCGGGTTTTTTGTTTTTGACAGCCGGAAAAACGAGTTGTGTTAGAGATTTTTTTATAAAAACTACTGAATTAGATGTTTCTGAGGACGCTCTACAACTTTGTCATTGGAACTTTTGCTCTAAATTGAATATTTCGAAAGTTCATTAAATAATATTTATTAATTAGTTAATTTAGCAAAATACAAAAAAAATGGCCTGACTTGCTCCAAACAATAAAGAAAACTTATTCATTTGGTTTCGTCTTCCTAAAATGCACCAACATATATTTAAACCTTGGCTCAATTATGTGGAATACCCAATATATATATACGCATATATTTCTCTCTGAGCCGACGTCCACCTAAGCCTTATATACATATCAAACCGAAGTTTGAGAATTATGTCAGTGAAGAAAAAAATAAGAAAAAACTTGTCAGCCAGAAATAAAGTAATATCGTCTATCTAACTGACACGCGTTTTCACCCTTCGCTCCGGCCAGTACTGTTATATAACGACCTGCTAGCGATCTGTTTCAGGTGGACGTAAAGAACATGTACGTAAGGGAATAGTCCTCGCTCGCTTTAAACGGGAAACTACGTGTGGCGTGTTGAATGCCCATTCCTTATGCTTGTATACGGCGATCTTTCATATGGAGTTTTGCCGGAAGTTCTAGAAATAACAATAATGTTCTTCCTTCTCTTTCTTTTTTTACTTTGCGATTTTATAAGAATTTTGTTTTCACCCTCTACAGACGTGAAAGCTATGCAATAACTGCAACTATTTTTTTTACTTTGTGTATTCTTTTTATGGGAGATTATACGGCCTGCTTACTTTTAATCACAACTTCGCGATCTGTGGGAAATACATAACGTCTAGTCTAAAGGCCGGTTTGTGTTCCACCGCGACAGAATGCGCGGTCCTCGGTTGCCATGGTAACGCTCGTCCCAAGCGGTCGCCAGCCATCGTAAGGCAGTCGGCCATACTGAAACCGCAGACGTCCGGACCATCCCTCATATAGTTCTAGTACACAGAAACCATCCATGCGGGTCATCTTTCATTCTAAACCTATTGATCTTTTTATACCTCGCATCCTTCTCACAGTTATTAAAAATGATTTTTCTTTCTAGGCTAAATGTCTATTTCTTCTTTTTTTCTTACGAGTAATTGTAAGTTATATAATCACAAATAGTTCAAATGCGGGGTCTTATTATACTCGCGTTTTAAATGCGATAGCGTTTGTTTCGGCGTCGAAATGATATCGCATGTCAACGTGTATACCAGCAGCGAAGCGCCGCAAAAACAACCCGTGCAACCCGTTTTAGTTTTTTTCTTCCTGCTTCGGGTTTTATTTTTTGGCGTTCTTATCGGATGACGGTGCAATCTCGGAAGTCGTCACGCCCTGCGTTTCTTCTCCGTGTCCGAGGGCCGGTGGTTCTTACGGGGCAGCGCGTCCTCGTGGAGTGAAGACGCTACTCCTGGATTTCCCGGCACTCACTGTCGCAACGTGTGCCACTACCATAACGATTTGCTCGCAATAAGACATTACTTTTTATTTTCTTTTTTTATTTCTCATCTGCTTTTAATAGGGCATTACGTAACTAAGAAACAAAGTGGAAAGTAGAAAAAGAAAAAAAAAAAACCTCAATGCTCCGATTTGCTCAGGCTACAGCACTGCGTTTTCTCGTGTTCAACCGGATATATTTTTTTGTCTCTATGATTCTTTGATTTTAGTACAAAACATATGCACTCGCAGCACCATCAAATGTTCGACAACGGTAAATAGAAGCTATTTTCGAATTATTTTTTTCCGGGAAAGTTTCGATTTATATCGTGATAGTAAAACTGGCCTGATTTAAACCGCGATTAAAATAACGGTTTTAAATTTATCTCGATGTTTTTTTCTCCACCTTGCTTTTTCTTAATTCTCTACCTCCTTGTTTTTGCTACATCAAACGGTTCAACCGACCGCGAAGCTTTAAATGCGGTGACACTTCTTTCGGCAGCCCCTCTAAAAAACTTCTGCTCTGCTACACGAGAGGGATGCGCGCGAGAGGGGTAGGGGTATAAATTGAGAGGTCAGAACAAACCTCCGAGAGTACCCCGAGGGAATGGAGCCAAGGACCCCAAGATTAGGAGCCCGACACTCGACCATTGCGCCTATGGGAATTTTTCTTTTTTTCCTTTATTACAATAATGAAAGCGTCGTCAGTCAAAACACACTAAAACACCCTAGAAGTCTTTTTCTTTTTGCGAAACGCAATTCAAGGCTCCCATTTCAGTTTGCGCCAACGGGGAGGAAGTGGTAGCTATCGATTCAATGCGATACCATTTTGTTTGCCAACCGACACGGCGGAACGTTCAGTTGGCGATGCCAACGGGCAGCTCCGGCTTTTGCGCGGGGGCGCAATCGAATGCTAAGAAGCTCACGCCTATGTCCGACATTATGCGGGGATTTCACAGCTTTCAGCAGAGGGCGCACTTTCGAAAGGTGTCATGGCACTCGTGACAAATAGAGTAAATGCGCTGCAGAAACCATAACTGTGATATACGTGGAAAGGAAATGGTACTTCTTGTGCCCGGGTTTTAGTAGTGACAAGCCTGGAGTTATGGTGTTCAACGACGAAAAGATGGAACCCCTCAAAACACGAGACATTGTGATGTACCGCGAGGATTCCTCGAATATCTGGAGGTATGACTCAAAGGGAGAAGGAGATGTCTAGAGAGACACGAAGTATATATAATTAGAAGAGGGAAAATAAATTGAGATATCATGAAACTCGAGGCAGTGTGAAAATATAATAGGTAGCGAGTGGTAAGGGTATATGGAAAGGCGATGGTGCCTGGACTATCTTTTGGCAATCGGGCACTGTGCCTCAGAGGTCAGATGTTCGATCGGGACAGGAAATTCGGCAAGGGAGTGTGGGCATCAAATGAAGGGGTACTGGTCGTCCTTTGAAAACAGAAGGGCAGTTGGTGAATTGAAATTTAAATAAAGGTTCATTGAAATGGAGGATACGCGGTAGGCGCAGAAAGTACGCGTATACAAATATGCATGAAAAAAGAAAAAACACGAACGGAGCCCGAAAGTTGATACTTAAATACTTAGACACTAGTAATGAAACTGAGTATAACTAGTTCTTCGGGGGAAAAGAGAGTAAAAGAAGCATAAATAAAAACGTGGGAGGGAAGAATTAAAAAGTAATCAAATTTAGCATCATACAGGTCACAAAAACAGGACATAAGAAAGGAACTGGTGTTTGATCATTCACGGGGAAGCAAGCTTTTTACTGTCTTGAGGCGAGAGCAGGAGTGTTAAGGTCAAAGACAGACAGGGCTGGGTTTCAACAAATAGGCACATGTGTGTCGCATGCCATAAGGACAGCGAGACGCTATAACATCTGTTTTGAAGTGCAAGGGACTTCGTTCTGCCCTCCCTGAAGGAATAATGGGTCTAGCGGAAGCACTGCACTTAGCTGGCGAGGATTACAAAAAAAAAAGGATGAACAAAATATTACATTTACAAAAGGGAGGTTTTAAGATTGGTGGAGAAGGATCTAGAGTAGCGTGATAATAGACAAAATATATGGGGCAGATGATTTAATGAGAGACGCAATTTATATCAAATTTTAAAGCGGATTGGATTAAATGTTTCCATGTACTTTAAGTTCAAACGTAGCCAACGCTACGAGGCAATGGGACAATTATCAAGAAGCGTCAAAATCGCAATGCACTGGGTCTTTTCTGTTTATGATTTGTTCAGCGAGAACACGTACAGAAGCATGACGATTACCATGATGGTGCGCTTTTGACACTGTCTGGCTGGTTCCATCAGCTCGTAGCGTCGTGTGCGTCTGGGCTTACAGGGGTCGCGAAACACTTTTTCGCAATTCTGAGCTATGCGTCTATTTGGAATCCGTGCTCTTTATTACATGACCCACGTTCATTATTTTATCGTCCTGATTCATTTACTAGCGTAAAAAAGATAATTTCGGTTTTTCGGGGAGCTCGAGCCCTCTCGGTTCTACAAACACGTCACGGTAAGTAACCAATAGGGAAGTTTTGTTGTCTGCGCAAGATGACGACGTAGACCGGACTCAGTGGGCGTAGCCAAAGCGTCAGATGTCGCTCCAACAGCGGCGCCATATTGACGTCACGCACGCAAGTCGACGGGGCTGTGTTCCAAATGTTACCCAAGTGGATCCGAGTTACTCCGGCGGCTTGTGTCACGTGACAACGCAAGAGTGCAAAACGCTGGACGCGGGTAGGTTTTAGAACGCCAAGGTACAAAACCCTTACCCTGGGGTAAGATGGAGTAAATATTGGAACACGGTTCGGATGACACCTGACGTCTGATATTTTGCTCAGATAACTGCAAGATGTCCGGCCTCCCTGAGCTCCAGCGTCGCCTTTTACGGCGCAGTCGGCTTCTGGGTTTCGAGCCGTACGCCGACACCTCGTTACGTCAAACGAGAGACCGTTCGTCGTCCGACAACGACAGCTGGGAGACAAGTCGCCCGTTGAGGCAGACTAATTTCTCGGCTGTATAAACAAACACACCACCCATTTTTCTTTCTTTCTTTTAGAAATAGGCAGGAGGGAGTCGTAACAACTGCAGTGGGTACACAGTTTTAATTTCTTACAAAGCTGAACGTCGTACACAATAAAATCAGAAGTTGAACATATTTTTAAAGTTTGCTGTTTATGAGGACATATCCTTTTATGTTACAAAATTGCGCTGCGAGCTGTTTAATATTTACACTTTATATAACTACTATGTTGACCCGCAAGAAACCTTCAGCAGTTACCGGAACATTAAAGCCACAGTGAAAGTGACTGAAGATCCATTTCTGGGCTTGCAAAGACCAGGTAAACAAAGTATTGGGTGATAAACATCATTAAAATATTTTTCCTCACTTCCGATCTCAAGAAATATGTGGACGTTTTCAGATACGATCGAACAACCATGTACGGTGACCATTTTTAATTTTGATGAAAAAATATTTTGCTGGCTCCATGCCCAGAAGAATAAAACCAATCCTAGTTTCAGAAAAAAAAAATGTCTGCGAGAAACATTTGTAAGCATCCTCTCAGTTACGTGCGCGTTTTGCGTGTCGCGCGATGTTGGCATGTCGAGCGGCTTCCCCAAAAAACACTGTTCCGGCTACGGGTCTAGAAATATTTACATTAAACTAGGCGTAGGAAGGATTGACAAAAAGTATTAATCACCGAGTATTAGGGTTCTTATTTTGAGAAACAAAATCGCAAGCACGACACATTGCGCAATAACGAAGTGGATTAAATATTTATTTTTTCCGTATCTATAAAAGCTAAGGTCTTCAAACTTTGCCAGTGTGTTGCCCTGTATATAGGGCATATGTGCATGAAATATTGTTGTCCTTGTTAGCGGGAAACATGGACAAGAATTGCTCACACAGGGGCATTTAACTAGATATGCATAAATCTGAAAATCATTTAAAAAAGAAGGTCATCTTTAATGATCTTTAAACTCTCCGACATTAACGTTTATAATATGTACTAACAGAATCTGCAAAAACATAATGCAATATTTGTGTGGCTTCTAAGTCATAAAGCGATAAATATGACCAACGCTAACGCGGTTGTCATAAATGGGGGTGCACATACCCGTTCTTCACAATTTAATTAGTATCAAAAATCGTAAAAGTGCTACGGGGTGGTCAGAAAAACACAAATTGACAGCCCAGAGGTAAACGGTAGTCTCTAAGGGAAAATTCCTAATACAATTTCGTACAACCGACCCAAAAAGGCCCATGGGCCGGAGCGATCGAGAGGCGCCACCTTGTGACGTGCTTCGCGGTGCCTGTTTTAACAGCCAACTTATATACCTCGGCAAACCTCACTCATGAGGGCCCTCACTCACCCTTACTCACCCTCATCTTCACAGGTGAGGTGAGGGTGAGTGAGTTTCTGAACCAAGCAAATTCATGAGTGTGAGTGTGAGTGAGGGCTGTGAGGACCGTGAGTGCGTGAGGGCCGTGGGGGTGGTGAGTGCGTGAGGGGCGTGGGGGTGTGAGGGTCATGAGTGTGTGAGGGGCGGTGAGTGGCGTGAGGGCCATGAGTGTGTGAGGGCCCTGAGGGGTGTGAGGGCCATGAGTGCGTGGGGGGCGTGAGGGCCATGAGTGCGTGAGGGGTGTGAGGGCCATGAGTGCGTGAGGGCGGTGAGTGGCGTGAGGGTGGTGAGTGCGTGAGGGGTGTGAGGGCCATGAGTGCGTGAGGAACGTGAAGGCGGTGATGGCATGAGCGCGTGAGGGGTGTGAGGGCAGTGAGGGGTGTGAGGTCCCCTTCAGACGGAGCAACTTTTTCAGCAATTTCGGTGTTGCTGGCGGGTTGTTCCCTAGCTTTCTTTAGATCGACACGAATTGCTGAGATCGGGTCCGGCTCGAAACAAGCGAGCAACTCGGAGCAGTTCGAAGACGTTTGAAGCGGCTGCATCCAATCAGGGACGCGATATTTTCACGTGATACATCGTGCCGGTGATGATGACAGCAAAAGACTTGGTTCTGGTTTGAAATTAATTGTTTTTGGAAATAAACTGTTTCAGAAAGATGCATTAGTATTCTCAACGAGATTCAAATGCCTAAAAACACGTTTATAGCGCGTAATTGTGTGTCTAAATAGTGCAAGAAAAATAAAATTTCATGATGATGATGGCACATTGCAGCAATTGGTTGCTGCGTGTGAACGCGGGCGTCCCGTGTTGCTTGTGTTGCGACGTCAAGTTTCTGGGCGAAATTGCCACATCTGAAGCGGGCCTGAGTGGCGTGAGAGCCATGAGTGCGTGAGGGGTATGAGTGCGTGAGGGGCTTGAGAGGTATGAGTGCGTGAGGGCGGTGAGTGCGTGAGAGGCGTGAGGGCCATGAGTGAGTGAAGGCGGTGAGGGGCGGTGAGTGGCGTGAGGGCCATGAGTGCATGAAGGGTATGGGTGCGTGAGGGCGGTGAGGGCCATGAGTGAGTGAGGGGCGTGAGGGCCATGAGTGCGTGAAGGGTATGAGTGCGTGAGGGCTGTGAGTGCGTGAGGGCCATGAGTATGTGAGGGGCATGAGGAAGGTGAGGGCGGTGAGTGGCGTGAGGGCCATGAGTGCGTGAAGGGTATGAGGGCGGTGAGTGCGTGAGGGGCGTGAGTGCCATGAGTGAGTGAGGGGCGTGAGGGCGGTGAGTGGCGTAAGGGCCATCAGCGAGTGAAGGGCGTGAGGGCGGTGAGTGGCGTGAGGGCAATGAGTGCATGAGGAGTGCGTGAGGGCGGTGACGGGCGTGAGGGCCATGAGTGCGTGAGGGCCGCGAGGGCCGTGACGTGAGATTCAGTGAGGGTGAGTGAAAGGCTGAAGGTGAGTGTGACTGTGAGGATGAGGGTGAGGGAGGGGCTGAAGGTGAGTGTAGCTGTTAGGGTGAGGGTGAGTGAGGGGCTTAGGTGAGTGTGGCTGTGAGGGTGAGGGTGAGTTAGGGCAACCTAAAATGCCGACCTCTGCGGTATAGCGCCTCCGTCCATGCGACGTAAAGGAAGAAGCGGAGCGATTTTGCAAACAGATCAGCCTACAACCTTGGCGGTAACATGATATAGGAGGTAGGGCGCGGCAGAACCTGAACCTGCGCCGCCTGTGAGCGCCAATGAATCCGCCGGCATGCCAAGCCGCGCAAAAAAAACATATAGCAAAAGAAATTGCGATTGAATGAGATTGTTTGTAACTAAATTTATATGACAATGGTTTGGAGAATTGTGAAATCCAATTGGGGTATGCTGACGTGACCTACGCCAGTGATGGTGCAGCTAGCCACTTTAATTGGTACCAACCACACGATCTGCAGAGCACCAAGTACGCGTCAGCGAAGTGTATTTTTTCTGCAACTGGTCATGGCAAGAGCACCTGCGTTAGAATCGGGGGTCGTGTCAAGCACCAGGCAACGTTGTACAACCTCCGACGGCCCACCACGTCGGTAATCAAGTCGGCATCAGAGATGGTTGCACCTATGAACACTAAAGTGCGGAAGGTGGAACTAATCCACCTCTAGAAAGCTGACTTCAAAGCGTTCAGTAACATGAAAGCAAAGGGGTGGGACTCTGCTTCTGTTGTGCGTGGAATTCAGTCCTTTCACTTGTGTACGCGGTCCGACATTTCGCAACTACAGCTGTTTTAGCAAGAACAGTAGACGCAGAAAATATATATATTCGAAAGTAAAGTCTCCAATGGCTGCGAAAAGCAGATCGATGTCGCGAGCTTGCGGTGCCACTGAGAAGAAACGAACAGGGATCGCTACAGGCAAATTGGGGAAAAAATGTTCCTCCTCGGAGTGTCAGGAAAGCGCCGTGACCGACTCAGGTCAGCGTCCGGCGTCAAAGGTGTGAGACGCCGCCGTAAGGTATTCGACGCTCTCCTGAAAACACGTTTTATTCAGTTGAGGCGGTCATTGTCCTGACTTCCATGCATCCGTGTCCTCTTTATGTTACGTGATGACACTGGCGCCTTAATTTTACTCTACTTCTGCCCAGGTAACGGCCGACGAAGGGAGGCCTGCATCGTCTGCTTCCCGAGTTTGGGAATGCATACAGCGCGTGGCCTCGTATGTCGTATGTCCAGATATAAAAACAATTCTGACCGCATAGCTCTTCACCGACGCGAAAGGGTAACGGTGATGTCGCTTATCTATTAAAGTGATATGTATTTAAATAAAACATGTATTGTATACCAAAAGCAGTGTAATGATGAGAAAAGCATTCCGCTCTTTTCGGCGGACGCCTCACACCCCTGAGGTCGTGTACATGTGCAGTATATTAGGCTCCAGAACACACTGGAAGCCAACAAAACATGTCTCGCATACCGAACCCACCAGTATTTTAGAGGAAGTGTGTTTGATAAAAGGCAGGAGTTGCACGGGTGCCTTCTTCGCACCAGAGCGTGAGGCTCGGCGGACATTAGATGAGGTAATAACCTTCATTGTAAGTCGGCTAATTAGACAAATTGTTAACTCTTTAAAATAATGTTTTTTTTTTATGGCTGATGTGGCAATTCCAGCATTTAAGCCAACTAATATCAGAGGTTTGACTAATTTACCAAATTTGCAAAATGGTAACAGTTTCTTAGATATTCATCGATCAGCTCTCGCGTTTTTACTCCCGTTTTCCATATTGCGCGCAAAAAGACTGCCACAAGCCCCGCCCACGATGACGCCTAGAAGAGTGACGTAGTCGTTTGCATGACGTCGCCACTATCTCGGCGGCGCGTCCTTGGTGGATGTGCCAGAGAACTTCAATACATCTTAATTAGTTCTATCAAAATACATTTACGTTCAATAGAGAAGCAAAATCACCGTTGTCATTTTGCATCGGTGAATTGTTTTTACATCAATCCGGTCCGAATTGTTTTTATGTCGGGACATACGACGGACGATTCCGACGCGCAGAATACATTCCCAAACTCGGGAAGCAGACGATGCAGGCCTGCGTTCGTCGGAAGTTCCCTGGGCGGAGGTCGAGGAAAATTAAGACGCCACTATCATTACGTAACGTAAAGAGGCTACGGGTACATGGAAGTCAGGTTGACGTCCACTTCAACTGAATAAAACGTGTTTTCAGCAGAGCGTTGAAGACCTCGCGGCGGCGTCTCACAACTATTCGCTGGCGAACGCCAGAGTGCGCCGCCTACGTGGCGGGTATCTGAAGGCATGGTAGGAGAGGCTAATCTTTAAAAGAACAATTTCTCGGCAACCACGAAAAGTACTTTTATAATATTTTTATATGTTGAAAAGATGAGGTGGACTGAACTTTTGGCTATTTCGAAAGTTGCGGGCATCGATGTCCACGTTGCTTTTTCTGGCTCTCAATAAGGCCGTTTCTGCATAAACTGTAGGACTTTTCATTTCATTGAAACGCAACAGAACGATGTTTTAAAAATTTCACACGTGCAATGCAATTATTAGTTTTATGAAAGCAAACGGAAAAAGTATTTTAGATAACACCCTACTCCAAGTTGGCAAAAAAAGAAAAAGAAAAACCTCTCATAAAGTCATTTTTTTAGAAGTCCTGTTTAGACTCAAAATGGCGTGTTTCAATGTTTGTATTTTATTGTAAGATAGGGCACGCTAAGTAATTTGGCGCCCACCTGAAATTGAATAGTACCCAACCTTTTCTTCGTGTTTTTTTTTTAACTACACGGGTTTTATGCAAATTCCAGAAATTTAGAGCATGATATCAACAAAAATAAACTCAATTTTTTACACACACACAAAGAAATACGTTCTTGGATCTCTGAGGCTTCTTTATCCTAAAGAATTTTTTCGTACATACCCCAGACACGAAAAAATTGCCGCGTGTCCTTTGGCATGGAATGGCCTTTTAAACATCGGCGCAACTGCCGTCGTTCACGATTTGAAAATGCGACTTCCTGGGCTTATAGATCAGGTTTTGGGAAGCTGTGGCGACATGGTTTTGCTTAACGCGAGTTTTTTTTTTTTTGCATTTATAAAGCACACAACCGTTTCCAGAGATTTCACACAGGACAAAAGGCCGGTTCACACAGACGTCTACATCGGGTCGCTAAATCAACATTCGAAACAGCACTGCATGATGCAGTAGTATCAGCGACGTCGGCGCCATTTTCCAACCCCGACTTTTCGAGCATCGAGATGGCTCACGGGCCAGCCGAAGGGAACTGAGGCGGGACCCCAACGCGCGTCAACAGGAGGCGCATTCACACGATCCAGCGGAATGTCACGCGCTCCGCGAACTTCGGGTCGCGGTGCCGCCGCGTAGAAGCCGCCGCCTGCGACCAGCTGATCGCGAATTCCTTCCTTCCCGTAGAAAGCGAGCGCTCGACATATGGACTCGTTCTCGCGTGCGTCTTTTCAGGGGCGCAGGTGCGCGAGCTGGGCGGCAAGAGCCCGTGCGCGAGAAATATGTTGGCCGTCTGCGCACATAAAACACGCGCCGTTTGTGCTTTCTGTATTCGAGGCAGGCTCACGACGACGCCCCCTCCACGTCCACTGCAGCACACGCCGACACGTGGACGCCGAAAGGTCGAGGCGCAGCATTTCGACGCGCTAACGCGGGCCTCGCGTACACAAGCAAATGATCGCTCGTTCTCGTCGCGTAGGTGAACTGCTAATATTTTTCTTTCTTTTTTTCTTCCCTCTCTCTTATCCCAGTTACAGCGGAATCTTATGCGGAACTCACATTTGAGCGCCAGCTGAGATCTGCTGAACATCCGGAGGTCATCCCTGGCCGACGTCGACGTCCCCCGCACGTCGTCGGCAAACACACTGACCAGGGAGCAGTCGGTGCACACATCACTGTCGACGCTGCAACGTCGCGCCGGGTTCAGCGTGTCGTTGATTTCGTCCAGCAGGTCGTCGACGATCGAGTGAGCCCGCTCGAAAATCCTGGCCGGGGCTCCTCCCTGTGGCTCGCACATGGTCCGCTGCTGAACGGTGCCGGTCCTCGCCCGCCGACTCGCCCCGGCGACATGGGGCCGAAAACGAGCAAATACAAAACGAGAGCGTCGTGCGATAGCCCGTGCGTGTGAGCTAGAGCCTAGTGCGCAAGCGCTCGCGTCTGCTGTCCGTTCTGTTGTTGCTGCTGTAGCAGCAGGGGCCTGTGGCGACGGCTGGGGCGGCAGGTGTTTCGATAGCGGGCTCGGTAAGCAGAAGGCGACTCCGTGGCTTGTGCGCGTCGTTGTGGGAGCGAGTGAGTTCGTTTTCGTCTGCTTCGTCGGTGGTCGTCGTCTCTTCGGGGCTGTTGGTTAGTAGCCAAGTCTATCAAAGGCTCGTCTGCCGTCGGTCTTCCGGTGGAGGAGTTTGTACTGAGGAGGGTTGGTTGTTGCGCACGGCGTTTCGAATACGGGCGGAAGCGGCGAATCGCTTGTGGCGGAAGCCGTGTGGGTGGTTGGAAGTTCGCTCTGCCGTTGCCGGAAGATTTTCTTGTTGTTGTTTTTGTATAGACAGTTTTTGAAAAGAGTGTTTCTGTCGGAGTATAGGAACGATGAATCGGGGTGCACGTGGTGAAGAATGTTTTCATACTGTGTACAGTATACCTGCACCTGTTTTTTGCCAACCGCAAATTTTAAGTTACAAAAGAAAAATCACGATGTTCCTTTATTTTCAACAATTTGTGATGACGGGTCAAGTACATCTGCAACGGAAAAAGAGTAGCACAAGTGACCGATGACCGGAGCGGCAAAATCGCGACACGCGGCGCTCTTGTTCCCAAGCGTGCCCATAGCGAGAGTGCCAGTCATGTTCCATGTCTCAACGCAGGGGTGGCCGGCAGAAAATTGAGTAATTAGATAGCTGTTAAAATGAGGGCTTTAGGATGGGCAGTTTTCTGCCGGCCGCCCCACGTTAAGACATGGAACATGACTGGCACTCTCGCTATCGGCGCGCTCGGGAACAATAGCGCCGCGTGTCGCGATTTTGCCGCTCCGGTCGTCGGTCACTTGTGCTACTCTTTTTCCGTTGCAGCTGTACTTCCCAGTTTTCGTCGGACGTTAATTTAAAGATAAAAAATATACATATTTTTGTTATATATTTTTTATGGCAGGGGAGTGATGAGTCACTGTAAAATAACTAACAGCTTGTGTATTTCTCGGCTCCTGCACTGACCAGATAGCAAGACACGTACACGAAAAAGCTAAATATACATAAAAGATAATTTCAAAAAGAAAAATAAGCATGTAAGTGTGTGTACGACATCCAGTGCAAACTACACTGACGCAAGTAAAAATGCTGATAGATCGACTTGGCCTTCCGTAGAATAACTCAGTCCGCGAAAACGCATGTATAACGTTTGAGAACGCTCTGCAGGCGTTTTAAACTGCTCACAAGTCAGCTCGTAGAAAACACCTGCATGTGAGCACCTCCATCTCAAGACGCCCACGTAGCACGAGAACGTTCTGAGAACATTTCGGCAATGTTCGAAAGAACATAGGCCACATTCTTGGAATGTTGCAAATTTACGTAAGAACATTCTATCATCGTTGTCAGAATGTGGCGCAGGCACTTATCGCTACATTCGGCGGACTGTTTCCTAAGATATATTCTTAGAACTTTCTGAGAACGACATAGAACATTACCAGGACATTCAATCAACATTCAAATATCCTAACAAGGTTCTAAGAACGTTCTCAGAACATCCAAAGAACTTCTGCAACTTTCTTGAAATGTTGCAAATTTATGCAGGGACATCCTTTCAATCTCCTCGGAACGTGGCGGGGGTACATCGCTACATTTAGACAACATTCTCTGAGGACTATTTACAAAGATTCCACAATTACGGCTTGCTTAGGCTACAGCCCCAATGAGCCGTAATACATATATGGATGTGATAAAGCTCCTCACAAAGCGATCAATATTTTTTAATCGAAATATATTTTTAGAAGGCGCAAGCACAAGCCAGCCGCTTTCTTAGCGCACCAGCCTGAGCATGTACTAACGACAGTTTCCTCATACCTGTCACTCTTCAACTTCTTTCATTCAAAATGTGCTGCACACATTACCGATTACTCACTCCGAGCTTAAGAACAGATACACATGGCGTTTAGAATAGTTTATTTACAATCAGTTCCCCCATTCAGCAAGTGCTACGGGACTGATACAACTACAAGGTTCAGGTCAATTGGAATCCACCAATATACATAAAATGGGCCATACAAACGACAACCGACCCTGGAGTTGCCATCAAAATTATACAATCCTACTGGCCACTCCCAGACCTCCGTGACCCAGTGCACTCTTGTTAACCTTGTGTGACTTGTGCTCTACCCGCTGTCTCGCTTCGCCACTAACCAGAGCTCCCGGAAACATCAAATTAAAGTCCCTGGCCTTCCTGAGCCCATGGCGTTGGTTATACTGGCAGCGTGTCTTTCGACTTCATTCGATCTATACCACATTCTAACGGCGGGAAGAGACAATGCAATCGATTATCGAGCACCCGCACCAGACGACTGCACCACCATCTTTCCAAATCTCGCGATTTTGGACTGCGAATTCCTCTTTCAGAAATGAGCGGAGTTTCCTCCTCATGCGTAATAAAATATGCCACATCGCTCTCTGCCATCTTTGTTGCACCGACGCCTGGCATCTGTTCTTCCACAGTGCCCATTCTCCAACCGTGACTACGAGTCTTGCCCACGACTTCTTGGGGGGGGGAGGCTATTTTGAGTTACATATCTGCGTATGTCCAGCCCAAATCCTCGTGTCAGCCGCGCCCACAATTGCTGGGCGACCACGCACTCTGCAACGACATGTGTCGTTGTTTCCATTTGACCGCAGTTTATGCACAATGGGCTGGGCGATCCGCGTGCACCCCATCTGTATGTTTCAGTGTTAGTCCGAAGAACATTCCATCCTCGTTTCCATTCAAACTCACGGACATCGACCGGTATCGTGGTGGCGGCTGTGAGGGCTGTCTAGTGGAACGCGTTGATGCTTGCCTGTCGGTTTGGTGCTATTTCCTGGCACGTGAGGATTTCTGTGACACGGGCCGCGGGGACGTTCCGAACCTCGACCTCCGGGGCTTGTTCTGATAGAAACCGGTGCATCGCGATTATATCTTTGTAGAATGTAGTCGGCTTGGCCGCGCTCGGACTACAGTTGTCCCGATCGTTACTGCAAAGAGACTGTCGGGTCGTCCCCAAGAATTATCTGACGAGAGGGCGTGCTGGGCTCTCCTCGTCGTCCAATATTTGCAGTACACCCTTTACCGCCAACACTCTTGCTTGGGTGCGTATACGTGGGTAGCTCACTCCTCCTTGGTCTCGTGCTAGGCTCAGGACAGACGCCGCAACCAGCGCGGTCTTGTGGTTCCAGAAGAACTCCGTTAAGAGACGTTGTAACCTCAAGGCCGTTTTTCGTGGCGGGGGTTTGTTCGGGCGACATACCGTGCGGGTCCGCACAACACACTGTGGGCGAAGTAGCGTCGCTCAGATAGCGGTATCTGAAACCGCTCTAGCTTCTCGACTTCCGCCTCCATAGCATGATATATATTTGACCATGTTTTCCGGGACGCACCATTTGCATTGAACCATATGCCGAGAATCTTGACTGTGGGTTTCCGTGTGATCTCCGAGGGCCATAATGGAACCTGTCCCAGCGGTATGCCATGACACTTGTTAAAATTCAGGGCTGCACCCGAGATCGCGGCGTAAACGTCGAAAATCATCCACACTCTTTGAAGACTGTCACAGTCCTGCACGTAGACGGTTATGTCGTCGGCGTAGGCGCTCACAACTGCTGACGCTGATCCCGGCAGAGGGAGGCCACGGATTAGAGTATCCCGCCTAACCTGCTGCAGGAAAGGTTTTCAAAGAAAGCACAAATAGCACCGGGGAGAGCAGGCATCCCTGTCTGACGCCCTGGGAGATCCTTGTTCTAGTTACCATTTTACCGTTGACGACTAACTCGCTCTCTATATTTGTGTATAAGCCCTTTACCAGATTGATCACCTGCGGAGGAAAACCAAAAGCCTCTAGGGCTGCGAATATATATGAGTGCCGCACTCGATCATAAGCTTTTTCCTGATCGAGGGACACGACGATCCCCGATGCCTTGCGATGATTCGTGTATTCAATAATGTCCCGTGTGAAAGCTGTAATTGTGTGGGTTCTGCGTCCCGGTATAGCACAGGTTTGTCCCGGTTGGATGATTTCTGGTCAACACTGTTTGGAAGCGACGGCTTAAGGTGGCAGTGATTATCTTGTAGGATGTATTTAGCAGCGTTATGGGGCGCCATGCACTAGGATTCTCAGGGTCTCCTTGTTCCTTAGGCAACAAAATAATTCGGCCGGTGGTGATCGACTCTGGAAGTACGCCCTCGCGAAAGACGTCCTGGACTGCCTTGGTCACAAAGGGACCAACTGCTGGCCAAAAAGCCTGAAAGAACTCCGCGGGGAGGCCATCCGGTCCCGGTGCTTTGCCTCTACTCATGTTTTCTAATACCCATCGAATTTCCTCACTGTTGGGCAGCTCTGTAAAGATCCATTCCCATTCCGGTATGCACTTGTGGAAGTCCGGTGAAAAAAAGTGTGTTGTGCTGTGACATTGTGCGTGTCTTCGTATGGTGGGTTGTACAGACTGTTGAAATGGTTTGCAAATCGTGTTAGACGCGTTGCCTCATTTTCGGTGTTCCCGGCCGCACTGGGACTCCTTTCGGGGACATTAGGTGATGCTCGATCCGTTACCCATGTTTGGTGAGCCCATCTATAACCACTCCCGGTGCCATTGGGCCTCCATAGCGAGCACGGTGTGCGGTTGAGGCCGCTGACTCAGCAAGTTACAGGCGGTGGTAGCGCGTCTGAAGGCTGGCGAGGCATTCACGCATTAGCTGGGTGGTTATGCCTCCTCGTAATATTATCCGTATTTGCAAGAGAGTCTCCCACAGTTGTGTGTTCCGAGCGCGCCTTCGGCGCAGGCCGGCTTCTCTCTACAGGTTCTGCCAGAGCGCAAGTACTTCGTCCCAGGTAGCAGCGTCAGGGGGTATGCGTCGCGCGAGGTTGTGCAGTTGTTCCGAGAGCCATTCTTTTGTTTCTCTGTCGTACAGCACACGGGTGTCAAATTTCCACGAAGGACGGGAGACAGGCCCGTTGCAAGGAATCTTTAAATCAATTTCCGATGGGTGGTGATCGGAGATATAAACTGGCGTCACTGCCATATGCCTTGTACCGCGCCTCTGAGTGGCTGGCTTGAGGTGGGGCGAAACATAGATACGATCTATGCGCGACCTGCGGCTATCAGTGCCCCAAGTAGGCTGAAACCTATCGTTGTGCAGCAACAGCCAAGCATCCGATAAGCGAAAGATGATTGTCATCCCGGCGCATTCCGCCGCGTACGCAGCTGACTGGCCCTGTGACCTCCCGCGGATATCTCGCTGCGTATCTAACACGCAGTTGAAATCCCCAAGCACTATTAAGGGTTGCGTTGTTAAAAGAAAGCCATCCAGCCCACGAAAGAAATCTGGCAGTAATTTATGTCGGGCAGGGGCGTAGATATTTACGAGTCTATGCCTGCGCCCTGCATACCTAAAGTCAAAGCGAAATCACTCTGACCCTCAGTGTCATATGAGCTGAAGCTGCCGTTCAACAATGTCTGATTTAGGACTATGATTCCCACTCCCCCTCCGCACACTGTAGTGGCAAGGGCGAAGCGACCGTGCACACCGAAACGGGTCAGGAAGGTCTGAATGTCTCATTGCGTACAAAACTTAGTTTCCTGGAGGCATGCAATGTCGTACCTGTTTTGTCGCAAAAACTGCATCACTTCAATCTGCTTGTTGACATTCTTAAAGCCCTGTACATTAAATTAGGCTATACGTAAAAGTGTAGCCATCAAATAAACTACGAAAATTTGACATATACCGTGTTTCAGTTGTTCGGATTTTCCACGGAGCTATTACCAGTGTCCTTCGTACCTCCCGAAGTCTCAAATTTTCTGGGGTTTTTGGAAGGTAGGTGGTCCACCGCACGGCCACCGCTGTCACCGCTGTCAGGTCTCCCTCTTTTAGTGCCCTGGGCGGCAGGCTTTTTGGTCGTCTCGGAAATCTCAGGCATGTCTTGGTCCGTGTGGGAGTCGGAGCTAACCGTCGAGGAGAAACTAGAAGATTCCGGAAAAGTCTTCCGGTCGTCCAGCGCCTCCTCGTCGATCACCAGCGCCTCACTGTCCGTTGAAGCTCCGCCTTCCTCTTCGCCAGTAGTGCTCCATGGTCCGTACCCTAGTCCTTCGAGGGTGGCTTGTGAGGAGGGGGCTGCTTGTGTCGGTGACTGGTCCGGCTCGCTCGCTGAGGTCGCCGCCGATGTTGCCTTCTTGGGGGGTGGCTGCATCGGTGCGTTTGATGAGCCGCCTTCATGTCCTTCCTGACGCATGCTGCTTGAAGTCGACCTCTTTGCTAGTGGCGGAAAGTCCATCATCGTTTCTTGAGTCACGGATGCGTAGCTTCGACGACTCGTGCAGTCAACCGTGGCGTGTCCTGCACCACAACGCCGACAGGATTCGGTGCAGGTTGAACCGCCGTGCCCGAAAATGGCGCACCGTGAGCAGTATTCCGCCGTGCATTGTGCTTTAAAATTTCCTTCCTTTTTGCACCGCCGGCACGCTCGAACCAGGCCTCTGTAGTCAAAAGTGACACGGTAACCGGCTATGCGGGCGAAATTGGGGACTGGGTTGTCTTCTTTAATTTTCATCTTTAGGTAACGGGTTCCGGATTTGACGCTGTGGTTGTCTTTGTACACACCATGGGTAATTTCGAGGATCTGTCCGTAAGGTTATAGACTCTTCTTCAAGGTTTCATTCGAGACTAACAGTGGGAGGAACATGCATGTTATCGACGTAATCACCGGGCCGACTGGGGTCAACGGGATTGCTTGGTCAGCAATAATAACTTCTCTGGCTGCGCTGAGTGAGGCAGCTGCTTGACGTGAGTTCACTACCACTTGGAAGGTAGGGCCTCCCAGGTGTTGGACCGCATAAACTTCGGGCAGACTTACGATGGCCGCAGCTGCGGCGATGATGGCGTCTACGCGTGTCCCAGCAGGAACCGTGACGTCGAAGGCGTGCGACTTCGGCGGGGCCATCGTGTTGCCACGGGGACCCACCGCTGCCGCTGACGCTGGACGGACTTCTGCGACGACGGGCAAAAAGGTTCCCACACTCAACTGGGAAATACCTTTTCAAAGTTTTGAAACGCAGATGCTAAAAATCGGCTCTATTCAAAACTGCCCCTCTACATACGCAGTGAGTGCCAAGTTTATTACCAAGTTTTGAAAACCATTGCTTTTCACCTACATCTTATATCACATTCCTCGGTAGACTCTTATAAGATAAAACTGATCCCTTTTGCTACATTTCCAGAAACTCCACTTAATTTGCATATTTTTGGCACAAAGTGGCATATAGTGGATGGTGTTTCGAACCCCAGGTTGCGTGAAAGCTCCGTAAAGTTGGATTCACCTGCGAAAATTCTAGGAATGTTTGGAAGCTAACGTTCCAAGAATGTTGCGCATATGAATGTACGAAGGGAAACGTTCCGAGAACACTGTGGATACGAATGTTCGCCAACGAACGCTCCTAGAATGTTGAGTAGCTTACCTTGTAGAGAATGTTTGCATACGAACTTTCCTAGAACGTTCCGAATGGTGTTTTAATGTTCCTTCAACATTCAGAACTCACAGGGAATGTTTGCACTACATTGGGTGCTACGTGGGGAATTCTGACCTGCACAGTGTCTTGTCGTGTGAAACAACCCTCCATAGATTACCATTAGACTTGTCCGCTTGGCGGTCTCATTTTTTTGTGCTACAAGCTGCGCAGTATCTTTAAATCTACCAGAATAAAGACTGGTTTACCCTGAAGTCCCTGGATCCTGGGAAAGATTGCCTCATCTGTCTGTTGGCCGGACACAAACAAATAATAACATACAGACGACCAAACGTCACAAGATGATTGGCTAATCGGTCTCAGTTGCCATAACAATCGTCATTTCAGTCCATTGAAATTTTTGAAGCTTCGAAATTGTCCTCGGTCGCACCAAGATCGCTATATATAATAATAACAACAATAATAATATTAATCTCTTCATTTTCCTTTATACACAAAGGAGGGAGATAGTGCAAAATGTGCATGGCTTGCTGCTGGACGAGGCCTACCCCGTGTGGCAGGAAAGCAGCAGAAACATTTCAAACAACACAAGCAAAAAAAAACAAAAAAACAAGATACCACACTTTATTACATCGATTACCTACAAAACGTTGTTATCACTCTGTTTCTAATGACATATAACGTAGCACACCCTTTGATTTTTTGTAATGTCAATATTTATTAACGTGTATAAGATTAACAATATTTATTAACAAAAGGTTTGCTACGTTATAATAACGTATCACGTAGCATACGAGCTCATTTAAAAGCGACGGTAGAATATATTTTAATGAGGTTAATTCATAAATGATACGGGGAGTAGTAACACAACAGTTCTCGCTATGTCCAGTTTCATACGTCTGGTTCGTTCTCACCAAGCCCGACAGCACAGAAAGAAAACAATTATTTTGTTTTACAGCCGTATCGTAGACTCCCATCAAACGATAGTTGTATAAATGATTAATTTTCACAACCTTATGGGGAGACCGGAGGCCGAGTGGGTTAGCGCACACTAAAGTCAAAGGATCCAGGGACTTTGGCGCACACCAGCTCTTAGCATGTGGAGCGAAAGCTCGCGCTGCAGAACCCAGGGATCCTGGGTTCAATCCCCACCCCTGGCCGTTTTGATCTGGATGAGCATCGTACCGGCGTGCGGTCGTGTACCACTACTGCGTGGAGCACGTTGAAGACACCAGGCTAGCGGTTGTACTGCACTGGCTAAATTGCTCATCTACAGCGAGTGACTCGTCGTAACTTTGGAATGTCTGAAATGGAAGCTAAGATATACCTTTCCCCGTTGGCAAAGTTGCCGTATGCAATATATTTCTTTTGTCAAAATTAACATACATTCTACAGGTAATGCACTGCTCTAGACTTAAGTAAACAGGTTTAACTATACTTCGTTTCACCTTCCGTCCAGACGCAGCGGATGCTACGAGGGAACGGGACCAATCAAGCAGCGTCAAAAGTGCAAGTCACTAGGCTTGTTCTGTTTATGATTGGTTCAGCGATGACAGAACACACACAGAAACATTACGAACACCATGAGAGTGCCCTTTTGACGCTGTCTGATTCGTCATATAATCTCGTAGCATCGGCTGCGTCTGGACGGAAGGTGAAACGAAGTATAAGGCCCCTCTATACTGAAAGGTAGCGCAAACCATTGTCTGAAATGGGAAAGAGAAATTTCTCCTCGCCGATGCCCTTTCCCTCTCAAAACTTCTCTTTCCCCTCGTTTCAATTGGATCTGGCGCGACACGTGACCGTTGTCTTCCCATGATCCCGCGCGATTTCGTCGTCTGCTCGAAACCGACGCCATCACTGGGCCAGGCGTAGCGGCGGCTCCATTGTTCGCGGCCCGGCCGTAGGTTTTTTTATATTTTACCACAACCGCGGCGGCAACGCGATGCCATCATGCTGCGCTGTAGATTGCACAAACAGCATTGCGAAAGGAAAGAACTTTTTTCTCGTCCCGGCGGGAAAGGAAAATCTTCAACGGCGAAGACAATGGCTCCAACGGATCGGTCGAAAAAGTTTCGAGTGCCTCCGAGGGAAACTTTGCGAGGTAAGTCACTGTCAAACTCTGAATCGTATTACCTGTCTCTTTCGGTCTCGCCGATGAAGATCGCGTAGTACGATCATGAGACGAGACAAACAAGGAGCTATATTACCGGCACGAAGGACTTAGACACGTCTTTTCGCGCGTATTTGATCATAGAAACTGACTCGCTCACTCTTAGCTCGCTTGCATTGAGTCGGCCGAGTTGAGAACGATGCGTGAGAGACTAGGGTGCCACTAAAATAAAAAGGATTGTAGTGTTACCGCGTGCATCTTGCGTCAGTGAAAGGAGAGTCACCAACGATCGAGCACCTCGCGATTTTGTTTGTGCAACATATTTCCGCGATCGGTACTTCACAAATGGCAACTAAAGATATGCGATGCTGCATTTATTTTTCAGGATCACTTCACGAACGATCAGTTTGTACCAGTGATCTTGGCAAAGACTGGTTTCGAGAAACTCAAGCCATATGCAGATCCTTCCATTTTTTCACACCGACCTCTTCCGAATGTGAAATATTTTGCCTTGTAGCAATAAATATTTTCTTGTCTTCATCTTTGTATGTGATTTGTCTTTTGTGATTATTAAAACATCAATTATTCACAATAAAAAAATTGCTCGTGTATTTCAAAGGCTTTGCTGAAGGATCTCTCTGTCTTCGTTTTGTAACTCACGCAGTAAGGTACGCCCGCGGGTGTGGGGCAAAGCTTATGCGCTTTGAGAGTGAACTCAAGGGTGTACCTTGCGCGTGAGAACGTCAAAACACTAATATATGTGATAAATGAGAAACGTGCTGGCAAGGCAACCGAGCACACGCTATTTTTCATTTTAACGGAGGGGATACAAGTGAGTGTATTTGATTATTTGACGTGTAGTTTTATGCACGAGGCGCGTATACAGCAGATGTCGCATATTCCCCCGCGCGCATGTGCACAGTTGCAAGTAGTATTTGACGCTTATGAAATGTGTATGAAGTAAACCAAGCTGCTGAACTGACAAAACGATCGGTGATGCTAAAAATTACCGAAAGGTAGTGTTTTACACGCATAGTGGTGTCATTTATTTGCCTAACTCCAGCGATGCCGATTCTCCAAATGAACTTCGTTCAAGATACTAAACCGTTTTAGTAGAGCGTACGTTAAATTGCGAGCCTTCCGGGCGTGTGCCCAATTCATGCTCAAAGCGACGGCACGAGCTCCCGCTTGCAACGCACTCCTTGCCCACGAAACTCTATTTAGACGCAGGGAGAGGTGCATTCTATCGTGTGCCTGCTCTCAGCTTTTGCTGCAATAAACGGGTAAACGAAATATATTTTCGCAGTGCATGCCGATGTTCCAAAAAACTCAACTGTTTATTTTTTATTTTTTATTAATCGATTGCGTTTAGCGGAATTGGAGAAAGCTTGTCTTCACGCCCGAGCGATTCCAACTCTGCTCGTGCAGAGTTGGATTTGCCGATAGAGACGTCTTCCCGAACTTTATAACTCCAATAAAGGCGCATAAACGCTAGTTTCTTCATGTTAGAAAACAAAACTCTCTTTATAGTAGAAAAAAAAATCTAGTCCGCCGTATCCAATTACATGAACGGCCAGGCACCCGGTTGTGCCCGGCACACAAGCGCGCGCCGTCGCGCGCGTTGCGGGCCCAGCTCAGACATGGCGGCGGGGGGCGTGGCGCGGACATAGGGCGAGGAGGATTGCCGTCGATGGAAAGGAGGAAAACGAGGGGAGAGGAGGAATTGCGCTACCTTTCCGTATACAGGGGCGTTAGGTTTAACAGGAGTTTTGCAATGTTTACTTGGAATTCATCTTACGAGCCCATTCGGAGATCAAACCTATATCGACGAACGGAGGATGGCGGCCTAGGTCTTGGGGATATCTTTGTTCGACAGCTAATGGCGAGATGGAAATTTTATCAAAGCCGACAGCACCCGTTTCTAGAAACGTGGAAAACATATTTCTTATCAAAGTATACAGGGACAGCGGTAAATACAGAGTCATCGAGCCATACAATCACTTTACGCTGCTTTTACAAAGAGGTCGCAGACACCATTGATTTCCTGAGAGCACGGTTTACCGGTGACTTCTTAGAGACATGTTCTAAGAAAAAGTTACTTAAATGTCTACTTCTTTGTTTTCAGATCCACTGTACCGATTGGGTTTATTTGCTGCTCCCCCTCAATGCAAAACTGATGTTTTAAAAACGAGTCAAACGCTTGCCCATCCCACCGAAGTGAAAGTCGTTCTTTTTTCGCTTTCACTCGCGGACAATACCTGTAAAAGAGTGGCGAGGGTCACGGGGTTTTGACGTATTTTGGAGCACAACCTGTAGGCTCTGCAAAACAACTGAGACATTCACTCACGCATTTGTGCTCTGTGTTGAGACAGTCGTTTTCTGTGACGTTTCCGAGAGGACAGTGAAAAAAGACTGAAATCGAAGGAAGTCGCTTTTGTTACCTACATTTTGGGGACCAGGTAGATACGGTTCTCGAAACGTTAGTAGTGCTAAATTTATATAGCCTGTGGAAGATACGGACAGTGGGGTTTGCCGAACTATCTTGGGTGAATTTCAAGAATATTGCCACATTTGTTTGTCAGAGCATGTTAGCATGCTGCGAAGATAATGAAGAATGGAAACAAGCCATAGAAGACATCAGTAGTTCACCTGACGTCATGTGAGTCTGTGTCACAAGACCAGGCTTATATGACTTCAGGGCCCTTTTTGCCTGCTCCCCGTAAAGGAAAACTATTTCCAAGCTTTGTAATATTTCTAATAACGCTCTCAATGTATCGGCTGATAACTTGGAGCGTATGTGACCGTTCAATTTGTTCGTTTCTCTGACACTTGGTTCATAATGTAAATTGTATATAGTGTTCTCGTGTATATAACCATGGAAATCACCACACTTAAAAAAAAGCGGTAGCGTAGCGTAGTGGAAAGGTGTCTGCTTTATACGCAGCGGACCCGGGTTCGGTGCGCGGCGTTGGCTTACTTTTTTTTTCTAGAACATTTTTTACGAACATTTGGCGATATTTACATTTCTTTTTTACAATTATCACTTTAAAAAAAAACACGTTTTCGACGAAATTTTGCTGAACTAAATGGTATGGGACTCCCTTTCCAGGGGTGCAGTGGGGGACAGCGGGCATGGGTTGCCGGCTGGACGCCGTGAAGCGACGTGTACGGAGGTCCAAGTGGGTTAATAGGTTTGTAATTAGCAGCCACAGACTGTCGCCGCGAAGCGGCGTCAACGCAGGCAGGGGCTGGGTTGACGTGTTTTCCAGTGATACATGCGCCGTCTGAAAAGGGGTACCCAAATGCACGAGCTCAACGCGCCGTGCGTATAGCCATTTCAAGTCGAGATGCACGACGTAGTGCGTATAGCTTTACTCACTATGAAAAGTGAATTTAGCAGTCGTTATATTGGCAAACAGGCTAAGCAAGTTGACTGGGTACATTGAGCATAATTCTGAATTGAGTAGTCAGACGGACGTACCTCGAAGGGAATTAACGGGAAGGTGCCTCTAAAAAAAGCGTTGCTCAAACATGCCAGTTTCCTGGACTCACACCTGTCTTCTTTTTCTCCACAGGATACCCTGCGGGTATGGCAGCATCTCGCGCCTGTCGTTCAACATGCGTCGAACCCCCCCCCCCCTTTTCCGTCAAGCTCCAGACATAATTTATCTCCGCTTGGCACGTCATGCGATAATACCCACAGTACTTCTCTAATTTACCAGAAGTATAAGGTGTGTCTCACTTCGTTCATTCACTGTATGCTGTTACTTTCTTGTTCCAGTATGATGGTTCGTCGGAGAATTAAAGAGAAAACTGCAGGGGCCACGGACGTGTGGAGGCACGCTGCAAGGGCCGGACACCCAAGACAAGGACCATCAGTAACCAGGGGGATAAAGTGAGAAAACACAAGAGGCAGCTCATCATCTGGGCCACAAGAAGACAATCAGAGACCGTACGCTGGGAAATTTGTCGACATACAGCTTCATCCCTGGGTGGTATGAGCATTTTCTGGTCATATTTGTACATGAGGTGAACTATTACTGGAACTAGGTCGACTGATCCCTCTGCAGCTTATAGGGCATTACAAAAGCTACGGCACCAGCGAGCCAACCGGAACATTTGGATGAGGGACGAGACAACATATCATGGGAGTATACTCCTCCTGCGGAGAGCTCTCAGAAACCTTGCTTCGTTGCTTTCATTAACTCGAAGGGGCCGCAGCGGTTTTTCTTTGTCAAATTAGACTGAAATAGTGTGTAGCTGTAGTGTGGTCACTGAAATTGAGATTGAGGCATAGCATTCCTCATAAGGGTTTTGACATCTATTCTATGACCTCTTATGCCTTTATGAATGTTTCAGCCACAAGTGATCACTTGAAAATAATCTGCAACTCGTCATATGACAAACTGCCTAAATGGTTGGGTAAGTGCAGTAGCGGCAGTTTTGTATATCTGGGAAAAAACAGTGGCTGGGGGTTCTCCTTCTCATGATCATCTGTCTCAGTCAGGGCTGTCTTGAAAACCCCCTTCAAGTCATTAGTCAGAAAGGGAGTTTCTGGGATACCTCTGACACATAGTAGTTTCCGGCATCTATGAGACACTCGAGAGGAACCTTATGTAGTTGCAACCTGCTAACCAGGTTGCAAACTGTGAGGACGGCTTAGATTAAGTCCTGCTTTGTACAAGTGACCTCTCGGTATCTGGCATGCAATGTGTGGAGCAGTTATGGCAATTGGGACTTCATGCTCCTGAATACCGGAACTGTTGCCATCAGCACGACAACCCAGAGTGGTTGTCGTGCCAGTAGACCTCGTTCTGAAGTCACCGGAGAATAACAACAGTAACTAATTGCTGTCATCATGTTGTGTTACCCAGTGGTCAAGAACAAAACTATTCCTCTCTTGAGCTTGAACAAAGTGTTCGTTAATTTATTTTCTAAAAGCCCCTTTGACACGCAATGGCACGCACAACCTAGCTCAGTAAACGCCCTACATAGTAGTGGTTCCGGTTTGTGCTAAATCACAAAAACAAACTCTTGCAGAATGAGGCAGTGCTATGAAAATGTAAATTGTTGATTCCTCATGCCGGAGATTCCCATCCGTTGGAGTTTCGATGGGAGCGAGCGGTGGTCTATGCTGTTAAAAGTTTGTCTGAAGTCTAACTGGACGATCTCGTACGGAGTTCGGTTGTCGAGGCTGGGGCTGAGTGCATGGGTGACAGCTGCAACGGCCGATTCGCAGCTCCTGCCGGGGCGGAAACCGTATTGGTGGGGACTAAGGAAGTTCGATAGCTCAAGGTGGGCTGAGAGTCGCTTGTTAATGACTATTTCCATTGTTCGGCAAACGATGGAGGTTATGGAGATTGGTCTGTATGAGTGGATGTGAGAATTGGGGAGGGGGGGGCATCGTGTCACTTGTAGAGAGGCGTTACTGACGCAACTTTCCAGGATTTAGGAAGAGAGCTGTGGGAGAGAAAATCGTTGAAGAGGCGAGTGTGGACAAGGAGATACGGCCAGTGCAGGCTTTAAGCAATGCGGGGTGAAGCCGTCTGGTTCAGGGCGTT
This sequence comes from Ixodes ricinus, assembly GCA_037355805.1. NCBI lineage: Eukaryota > Metazoa > Arthropoda > Arachnida > Ixodida > Ixodidae > Ixodes > Ixodes ricinus. The sequence goes on along the minus strand of JAZHYW010014998.1, from coordinate 84,174 downwards.
GAGAGGAGTTGACACGGGCAAGGGCTTCGTAGATTTCACTTTGAAGAATGATATTGGAAGAGTGTGCGGTTACTAGTGTGGCCTCGGCTGGCAGAGTTGTAAGTTGGGTGGGACAAAGGTTAGGTGTGGTATGGTTGACTAATGTTGCAGCCTGAGAAAAGCACTAAGAGAAGAGTTCTGCTATGTCGTCAAGGTTGCAATAGGGCCTGCCGTGATGTGTGAAGGCTGGCGCACGGAACATTTTTTCGTTGTTGGTGAAAATATGCCCCAAAACTGGGCTGGCAGGTTGCTTCTGCTGACTTTGGTATGTGCTTGGTGGGCTTGGTGAAGATAAGTGGGATTGTGAGTTTGTCGCGCTTTCCTGAATAGCCAGTATTTACGTCTGATTAAAGCTGCAATCTCATTTGTCATCAATGGAAGGCTGCCCTCGTCAGCCGATGGGTGATCAAACACGATGGAGCAGGGAGCGAGGTGGATGAGCTGATTGAGATGAGGGGAACCGGTTTTTTAGAACTGCTGGAACTCTTGGCTTGATGCCATCGCTTAGAGGCTGAGCAGTGGATATTGGTGAGGAGAGCACTGTGATCACTGCCTGGCAGGCTGTATTTGACTGTGCGGCTGTGGGATAAGGTGGGATTATTGGTGAGGGCGAGGTTGAGGAAGCTAGCTTTGCCGTTTCGAGAAATGTAGGATGGGGCGTCGCAAAGTTGGGTGAGGCCAGCAACATGTTATCGAGTGGATCTGATGGGATGGGAGTGTCTGGGTTGGACGAGTTAATTCGACTGTTGAAGTCACCAAAGATGAACAGTGCAGAGAACCTGCTGGGGTCAGCGCGCTGTAGGTTCCCTTGGAGGAGGGCGTACAACTGTTCACAGAGGGAGGGCGGGCAATAGGTAGACACCAGAAGAAGCTTTCCATGTTTGCAAAAGATCTTCATCGGAGATGGCTTCAAGATCCGGAGGCGTGATGGTCGAGACGTTGGCGGGCAGGTGTTTTGGCACGGCAAGGAAGACGCCGCCCCCAGTTGAGGGGTGGTCTTGCTGGAATGCAGAGAATTTGGTGAGATCGATTAATTGCCCATTAATTGCCCATCGAAGACTGAGGTGTCCAGACATGCCTCGCACAGAGCAAATATTGTATTTGGGAAAGATGACTTCAGTGCTTTAAAGTCGGTTAGCTTGTTTTTTTAAAAGGAAACGTTGAATACCAAGCGTGATTGGAGTCTGCAGACTCCAATCACGCACCCTCCTCGCACGACAACTGCGCCAAACGCGCAGTGGTCTTGCAAACGGTGAACGCCGCCGACGTCGCTTGCCGGAGGCGGGCCGGAGAACTGCTTGGTAGAGCTGGTGATGATGGTGGGTGTAGTGGTTTTAGCACGTGAAATCAAAGCGGCGCCAAAAGCCGGCGCCGCCGTGCCGCACGTTCTAACGTGCCGGCGTGATACCACAAGGTGGACTCGTGATTAAAAGAGATCGGGCTTGGATTCGGACGGGGCTGGCCGTGTCTCTTTTTGATCCTGGTCCAGCGTTCTCCGACCCACTGAAAATATTACAATGGTGACGAGGATGGGATGCGAGGAGGCGGCGAGGTAAACGTTTCTTTCCTTCCTAGATCTTTCGCCGTCTCATCCTAGCATGATCTCCGCACCCGATCGCTGCGCATAACGTCTGGTTCATGTCCATGTCGGTTGCAATCTTATATTCTCTCTAACGGTAGGTTTCGACCCTCATCGTGCTTTGACTATTTCCGTGTTTTTTTTTTTTTTTACATTTGAATATTATGATTTAAAATATCGATTTTGGAACGGCAGCTGTGCAACCGCCCCCGTCTTTCTACCTGTTCCCGACACGCCCATCCTTGCGTGGCCGGCATGGAAGTGTGCCTTCACCGCTTTTCTTGGCGCTTCGGGGTTCGAACAGATGGAACCGCGTCGTAAAAAACAACTCCTGTTTTCGTTGCTTGGCACAAAAGGCCAGCGTGTGGTTGATGCATTCCGCTTGGACAATGCACCGGCGACTGAGCTCAATGACGAGTATGAAATATTTCGGAGAAGTAAGAAAAAACTTTGAGTTGTCGGGGTCCGTAACTCTGAAAAGAAAGAAACTCCGTGCTAGAGTCCAACGTCCCGGCGATTCAATCTCCGAATACCTCGCCGCATTACGTCATCAAGGCTCTTTCTGTTGCTACGGCGCTACGTAAGACAAACGCCTGTGTGAAATCTTTTTTTTTTTGGGGGGGGGGGAATGCGTCGGGGCCGAGGTACAAACACTGGACAGAGCGTTCCAGCTCGCAATACAATTTGAACAACTCGCGAAAACGACTGAATCGTTTCATCGCTCTACGAGCGCGGTGTCGGTTTTCCCTTTTAACGACGGAAGCCTTGAAACCGGCCGCGGTCCAAGATATCCATGCGTATGCTCAGTGGCGTGCGAATCAAGATGGCGGAGTTTCCGCGTTCCCCGCCCAACTGCATCACCAATATGGTCACGCTCCGTGCCCTTCCACCGGGATGACTCCGTCGCAGAGAGGTCCTGTGATGCCGTGGGGTCAGCCATCGTCTGACGGCCATCTTCCCTGTTCCCAAGGGCGGGCAAGGCGGCCAGCAGTCCGCGTGACTCCTCCTCAGCGGGTGAGGGGAGAGAAGATGGAGGCTCTCTCGATGCATGCTGGTTCTGTAGCCGGCGCGAGCATGCCCGCGAGTTGTGCCCGGCACGAAACGTGACGTGCTTCCTGTGTGGGAAGCAGGGACATTTTGCTTTGGTTTGCCGCAGTCGTCAGGCACAGTCAGCAGCATTCATTAACGATGAACGGCAAGCATCATTTCCAGGCCGGGTCGAGGACAACCCTAGTGCCGTGGGCAACCTGCCGGACGCTACCAGAGCGGCCGTTTTTATCGACGAGACGGATCGACCTATGTGGGAACTGTCCATCAAAAAGTCCTGCCGAGTGTGATGTTTGACGAGCACGAGGTCTCGGTGCAGTCTACGGATCGCCTTGCACGCGACCTGTGTCTCCGCAACGTGTTCATGGCAGATGTCCAGGTAAATGGCACTCCTCTCAAGCTTCTTATTGATACCGGATCTTACCTCTCGATTTTGAACGAACAAACATTTAATTATGTAAACATAAAAAGTAAGATTAAGCTTCATCGTCCACCAAGAACGCTAGTGCATTATCTGCAACAGCCCATCCCCGTACTGGGATGTTTCTTTGGACAGGTGGTTTCAAGAACCGATACGTGCCGCTGGAATTTTATGTGACGCGTACGGGACGATCATTGCTTGGAACCGACGCAGTGCGCGAATTGAGCATGACCTTATCTGGAGCTGGGTACGATTGTTCCTATGTGGATGCAGCTAGAAGTGGAGCAGAGCCACCTCGGAATGTAGGGCCGGCTGGCGCTCCGCGGCGCCGACCCTTCACGTTGTAGTCTCGCCAGCCATCACTGCCATCAAGTCGCCCACCTCCAGTTACATCTAGCAGCCATCCACCTTCAGTACCGTCGAGTACCTACGCATCCAGGCCACTCCAACCTTCTGATTGGGAACAAACAGTTCCGAAAGACTTCGAGGAGTTTCACCATATACCGTCGACCAACTCCAGTCCAGATCGCCGTCCTGCAAGTCAGCGTGGAGCCAGTGATCCAGAGCGTCAACCTGAAAATCAGTGTGGTTGCAGCGTTCCGCAACGTCATACTGATCTTCCTGATCCTGGAAGTAGAAAGGTATCCCGAGAACATATTCCTGAGCAAAGCAACCTTCCTTCGAAGTGTCTGCAGTCAAGTCCACCTCCGCGGGACACATCCAAGTTACCCCCGGGATTTGAGGACTTTGAACACCTGTTCGGTCCAGAGTTGGATCTGGTGCGGAATGAGACGCACAAGTTCAAGGTGCGACATAATGTCCTACCAGTGCAGTCAAGACTAAGACGTCTTCCTTTAACTCTTCGTGACGCCGTCTCCGAAGAGATCTTCAAACTGGAACGGCAAGGAGTCATTGAACGTGTCAACGCTTCGGAATGGGTTTTTCCCACCGTCGTTGTCAAGAAACAAGACGGAAATATCCGGATGTGTGTGGATCTGCGAGCGCCAAATCAAGCCATCGTCGTCGACGCTTTCCCGCTCCCGCACATCGACGAATTTTTGAATTCCCTCCGAGGAGCAGCCGTCTTGTCCAAGCTAGACCTTGCGTCTGCTTACCATCAAGTTCGTCTCGACCCCGCGAGTCTAGATCTAACAGCTTTCATCACGCATGAAGGTCTTTTCCGTTTTAAGCGCGTATGGTTCGGACTGGCATCTGCACCTGCAGCGTTCCAAAAGATTATGTCAAAAATGTTGGAAGGATGTCAAGGCGTCCAATTTTATCTCGATGATGTCATCGTCTACGGATATTCGCAGGAGGAACATAATGTAAACCTCCGTCAAGCCTTGTCTTGCATCTCCCGCGCAGGAATGAAGTTAAATCGAAAGGGTGTTTTCAATGTCCGTGAACTCTCATATTTGGGGCACCGTCTCTCCATGGAAGGGTTAGCACCCCTTGCATCAAAGGTAGATGCTGTTCTGAATTTTGAGACTCCGCCAGACCCTGGAAGGCTGAAAGCATTCTTGGGACTTGACGAATACTATAGCAAATTTGTCCCGCATTGTTCCACTGTGGTCGAACCTCTTCGTCGTTTACTTCGAAAGGGCGTTCGTTTTGTCTGGTCCCCTGAAGCGGACGCGAGTTTCCAAAACATCAAGAATTGTATTCTACATGCACCCATGCTAGCCATGTTTGATCCGTCTCTACCCATCATCGTGGCTACAGACGCTTCTCATTACGACCTTGGTGCCGCACTTCAACAGCAGCATGGGAACCACCTTGTCCGGATCGCTTTTACCTCCCGATCACTCACGGACGCTGAGCGGCGGTACTCAACTGGGAGAAGGAAGCTGTCGCTTGCCCTTGGTCCTGTAAGAAGTGGCACGTCTACTTATGGGGATGTCCAATCCATTTGCTATTCGAAACGACCATCAAGCACTTGTGACGCTGTTATCTAACAAAGGATCTGGTGTTTACCCGTTGCGCATCACACGTTGGACGGCGAGACTGATGAATTATAATTTCCGCATGGAATATCAGAAAGGATCCACAAACTTAGTCGCGGATGCGTTTTTACGACGACCTCGCCAAGACACCGAGGGTGGTACCCTGTTTGAAGAGGATATTGTTGCTCTCATTGCAACGCCCTTGTCACGTCAGGAATTTCAAGAGGCTACCGCCAATGACACCGTTCTGCCTAGCGTCATTCGCTACACAACTGAGTCGTGGCCAGAAGACAATACTGTACACCCTGATCTTCGGCCGTACTTTCACGTACGAGATCAACTGTCCCTACATGACGGAATACTCTTTCAAGGAGAAAAGATTGTTGTCCCTGAAAATCTGCGAGATTACATCATTCAACTGGCTCACGGAACTCACCAAGGGATTTCTAGAACAACGAGCATCATCAGAGAGCAGTACTGGTGGCCGTGAATGAACCAGCAGATAAAGGACAAGATCGGAAACTGCTCAGTCTGTCATTCCACCGATAAGCCGGTCAAAGCAGCACCAACACCTCTTCAACCGATCAAGTTGTCTGATAAACCCTGGGAGAAGCTCGGAATTGACATCGTGGGCCCAATAGAGCGGGCGCAAGCAAGTCAGCGGTTTTTCATTGTCCTCATGGACTACAACTCCAAGTGGCCGGAAGTTCAAGCAGCAGCTTCCGTGACCTCATCTGCAGTTATAAACTTTTTGAAAAGCATCTTCGCACGTGAGGGATTACCCTGCGAAATCGTCTCAGACAATGGTGTCCAGTTTGTGTCGGAAGAATTCCAGGAATTTCTTCATCAACATGGGATAGAATATCTCAAGGCATCCCTCTACCACCCCCAATGCAATGGGCAGGTGGAAAGGTTTAATGAAGTCCTCAAGTCTTGTCTACAGTTGGCCATTGTTCAAGGCCGTCCTTTACCAGATGCGGTCCGTGATCATCTGGAGGCATATCGTCGGACGCCACATGCAGCAACTGGAGTTGCACCATCATGGCTTCTTCACGGAAGAATTCATCGGTCGAAATTGGACCTACAAGGAATGGAAACCAGGTCATTCCCTGTGGATTTTCCCGAGACACATGCACGACTGCCACAGCGTGTGCAGCAGTACCAAGAAAAGATGAAATCGTATTTGGACAGTCGTCGAGCTGTTCGACGACCCCAGTTCGTTCCTGGACAGCCGTCCGAATTTTTCAGTCATCCCATCGAGGCAAGTTACAACCGAGTATTCGAGTCTATGAATGATTCATGGAGTTATTGAACTCCACAGATCATTCAAAGACAAGTTGGACGCCGCTAAAACGCAGCAAAATTAACGAGGACGCCACTGAAGACAGTGCGAGAATATTTCGATTCAGATTGGGAAGATGACGATATTGATGTGCACCCTTTTTTCAACAGTCTGGTCTTTCAGTACCAAACACCTCGGGTCCTTGCCCTGCCCGCGAAATAGCTGTATCTCTTCCATTTCCTGCTGTGGAACCTCTTCTGCAGCCGGTTCCTGGGCTGGCGACGTCCCCTGCTCTTGGACATGGGTCTACGCCCGAGCCTGGTGGGGCTCCGGGTCCTCTTGCTGCGTCTGAACCTGATGGAGCCCTGATGTCTACTGGTGCAGCTGAGACTGCTGCACGTGTTCCTGGCGTCGAGCCGGATACGCCTTTGGTCCCTGAGCCATTGGCGGTTCCGGTCCCTGCCGCTGAACTGCATCCCGGCTCCATTGTTCTTCCTGATGCTGCACCCAGCCTAGAGCTTCGGGTTGGTACTGTTCCTAACTGCGAGCCGGCCGGTGCTGTTAAACATTTCGAAAAAAAACCGAGACTGGGACAATAAGGGACGGACAAACACAAAGTCTCAAACTGGACTTGCACAACTTTTGAGTGTTGGGTTTTTTTCGAAATGTTTAACCACCACCAGCTCGTTTGCGCCCTTACCTTTTGTTCGGTGCTGTTCCTGCTCGAGATACCGGTCCCGGCACTCCTTTAAAAGACATTGAGCTTGTGGAGGCTCCTTTTCTTCTGCGACCGGCCTCGCTGAATCATGTGAAGGGCCATTCAGGCCGATATCCACAAGTACTCCGGTCCCGTCGCCAACCGGCTCATCGAATTCAATGCCTCCTTTGGAGGACTCCGTAAGTGCTTGTGAACCTGAACCAACCGTGGCTGTTGCGAAGACTCGACCAAAACGCCAACGAAGACTACTGGAGAGGTTCAAAGACTATGTACTCTCGTTCTACAACACTCAAAAGTTGACACCGGAGAAACCGCGCCTGGAGGTGGGACCAGAAGTATCCCCACAACGACAAAGAGCTTTATACAATTCACAAGCCTAAGGTTTGAGGAACTTTCAGAGTGAACTGTGTATACGTACGAACAGTGCTCTTCGGGAATTTCTTAGTATATGTAAACTTCAGTACCTTGCTTAGGATTTAAGTGCCACTAGTTTGTTTCCTACTTTTTGAAGTAATATCCGCTGAACTGTGTTCCTTTGTGTATTCACAGGAAATATATTTTTTTGCTTTCTTCAAACTTTTGCCGCTTAGGACTGTCAAATGCCCACAGTCAAGTCAGAATCACTGGTTATTTCCCTAGATTTTGTTTTCAGCGTGTTTTGAACTCTGAGTTGTGCAAGTCCAAGGTGAAGAGGCGTTTCTTCCCCAGAATTTCAGAACTTTTCATCTGTACGAAGGACGACCTCCACAACAGTTTACCCCATCCGAGAGGGAAAAGGAAAACTACAGTAATTGTGTTTTAAACTTTGCTTAAAAAAAGAAAGAAAGGGTATATGTAGTGGTTTTAGCACGTGAACTCAAAGCGGCGCCAAAAGCCGGCGCCGCCGTGCTGCACGTTCTAACGTGCCGGCGTGATACCGCAAGGTGGACTCGTGATTAAAAGAGATCGTGCTTGGATTGGGACGGGGCTGGTCGTGTCTCTTTTGATCCAGGTCCAGCGTTCTCGGACCCACTGAAAATATTACAGTGGGGTCATCGGCCAGGGTGGGAGCTGACACGCCTACCAAAGCCACTCGGTCGATAACGAGGAGAAGCGAGAGCTATACAAAGCGAGAAATACGTCTTCGCATTTCCGGTGGAGCCACAAATCACAAAGGTCGCATTGGAGAGCGGCGACATTGTCGAACACAGACCGGGAACAGCGGCGGCAGGTGGGACGTGGGCCGGAGTTTGAAGGTGCATCACGAGCGAACATCAATAGCAAGACTAGTTGAGGTTTATGGCAAGGGTGACGAGTGAAGAACGCTGAGCCAGGAGGTCGCTTCCACTGACGGCGATGTTTGATGGGGATGCTGCTGTCAGAAAGTGGCATTCTAGGTGCTTACGGTTTGTCGATGATAGGTGATACTTTTTTCGAAGGGCCAGCAGTCCTCTTGGGCAGATCAGAAGGCGGAGAGTTGTAAAGGTGCACCTTCATCTAACCTAACCTCTAAATATTGTGCTGAAGAAATTGACTGGCTAGATCCAACATACCTCCTAGAAAACTGACCATGTATGTCGAACGTTCATCTCGGGGGAAAAGGACGGGCGGGTCTAATGCACCTCCAAACACAGCTTTATTCTTAACCGCATTAGCCTGTGCATACTGTTAAAGCCACTGGTTTGTAATCACCCTCCGTATGTGAAACAATGTAGCGTCTGTTCATTTTTTTTGCATGGTTTATGTTTTGTCCATGTCTGTCTTGAAATGCCTTTACCGCGACTTTACCTCTACCTGTTTAGACTATGTTTATTGATCTTCGGTTTATCAATTTTTATGCACATAGCTTGAAGGCTCACATCCAAACTGTTTGTACTACCGTGTCTGTTCGCTAGTACCCGTCAACAACAGCATCATTGCATGTGCTGTTTGTAACGTTTTCGTATCAATTCTATCATGTAGAGCGAAAATAAACAGTTGCCTGCTTGAAATAACTCTTCTGTGAATAAAGTACCTGTGATTGCCGCCCAGTTTTGCGTACGTCACAATAAAGCGAAGGCGCAACGCAAGCGGATGCGGGAAGCCAGTAAACAAAATGCCATGGGGGCCGCCATTTTGAAGAACAAAACAGTAAAAACGAAACAAAAAGTGGTTAGTTTTCCATGGTGAGAAGGCGATTTTACGAGTTTAAATAATTGTCTGAGGAGCTTTCGTTCTTTTTTTTATTATTTGATTGTCAATACAATTTAGATTGTGTGAATAATATATTATGAATATCGTTCTACAATGTACTTTTATTCACACAAGGCCCTTGATCACGTGTTTTGCGATTACCACAGGCTTATTCTACAGTGGGCAAACTGTGTGTCTGCCGCTCTACCTTTTCACTTTCGGCGGCCGCGTCTCATGGCGATCAGCCAGGCTTTGTCAGTATAGAGGAGGCTATATGTATGATGCGAGTTTGTTCGGTGCGCGGTAGTCGTGATGTCCCGCTGCTTGTCGACGATTTCGGGCTTCTTCGTGCCCTTTGACGCAGGTATAACGTGAACATCTGAAGGAATTAGACTTTATACGCTTCGCAAGACCGCTCTGGATGTTAGCACCTGTGAGACAGCATGAGTCGTATCGCCGTAGCGGTACTCGGATTCCCGGATGTGTTCGGGGTTCGATAGAACAAATTTTAGCGTGAAATGTTTCGAATTCTCCTAGCATTCTTTGAACCTTGGAATGTCTGAAAACCGAAGCGAAATGTATGCGTGGCATGTGGAGCCCTGAGGATGTCGTTTCAGTTCTCGGCCATCACATAATCACGGCAACTTTTAGCGAAGAAGCTCCTGCGATCTTTACATTTTCTACTAACCGACGATTTTAGGAATTGGCAGTTCTCAAGATTTTGATATAACGGGCTGTCATTGCAGTAACTTGCATTCGTTAGCACTTTTTTTAAGTGAAAAGGTGGCGTTTTTTTAAATGACATGCACGCGAACTCTTACAAAGGATTCCAACCAATCATTCGAAAAGTAGTAAATTGCTAACGTTCATAAAAACGTTAATTTAACCCCTTAGAACTCGGACCACAGTTAGCCTGTCTTCACATTTTTTATTGGTCAGTGCACAAATTACTACATCTAATGTCCCTTGGATATTAGTATTAGAAGGCTCTTGACGTTGCCGATCGGTATCAACAGTCCACACTAACCTTCAGTGCATAATCAGATGCCTCTTATATTGTTGTCTAATCCATCGTTCCAACATTTATAATCTTTAAAACAAAATGCAACCCCACTACTTAGAGGTCCAGAGATAGCTCCACACATATCAACAATTCGTTTAATTTAATGCAACTCGGAAATAGAAGATTAACTACACATTTTTCCCTTTTGTAGCAATTATAGCAGCATTATTTTTTTTCATCAAGAGTGCATTGTATCAGCCGGTCGATTACCTACTTGTTCTATACGGACCATATAACTTGTTTTGTGCCTTTTCTTGCCCGAAGAAGCAGTCTTGTTGCAAAATGTTGACTACCATTCCTTTCAGTCTGTTCAATTCACTTTTTCAAAAGTATGTGCTACCTATACTTCGTTTCGCCGTAACTTGGCAAAGGGCAACCGCCACAGCCGCCTCGAGCAAATCAGAGAGACGGAGTGAAGGTATGTGACAAATCTTTGCAGGAGAGCACTCCGATGATATGTTGTCACGTGCCTCTTTCTAACGTGCATATTGGCTCACTGGGTCTGTAGTCTTCGCCATTTTCCAAACTGTGATGAAACGAAGTACAGTAGCCACAACGCTAATTATACCCAAGGCCTCCATACTTTGGGCATTTGTTCAACAAGGATGTTATGTCAGCAATCACTGTGAAGTCGGCTCAGCGCCTATGGGACTCGAATGCTGCATTAGCGTTCGACATGAACTGGGGCCCATTCGTGTGCTTTACGCCGAAAAAAAAATGTTGACAGCCAATGTTGTTGATAGGGCTTTGCAAATGGTCTATTGTTACATAGCAATACATATAAAATGTCCTGCTTGCTATATAAAAATGTCCATATTCGGAATCAACACATACTGTGAAACTAGATGTTCAAAAATGTTTTCGTCTTTGTAAATAACAAGTTACAGAAGTAATTATTTCTTACGAGTGTAATACTTGTTTTCGGTACCTGGGCCTGTTTTATTTTATTAATGTCGGTGTGCTACGGTGTTATTATCATGTGTACATAGTTTTAAATATCCTCTCTGCAATGCCTACAAGAGGCGGAGGGAGTACAGCCCTCATGCAACACGTCTGCCCATACCGCCAGCCTGGTTTGTCCCATTTATACATATTGGGGGGTCAGAGATGCGAGTGTCCTCAAAAGCTCCACCGCATGAGGTGAACACGATTCTTGGCGTGTTGACTCCGAAGGCATAAAAGCTGGAGTGTGAATATAATGCATACTTGTTAAGTGTATTGAATGTGTTTTTTTACTCGGGATTACATGTCTATTCATTCCTATCGGAAGGTTTCACAACAAGTTTTTTTTTTTTTTTGCGGCAGTCTCATGTCAGGCGTTCAGTCATAGTGCGTGTGCTTCTTGTCGCATGACGCTCCAGCTCCTGACACGCCGGTGTTCAGTCTGGTCGAGAGGCGACTTTGACCCCGCCGGTTTGTGATCATACTTCATGTGTCGCTAATGACATCTGATGTTCTGAAGCTGCAGGGTTGGCTTGTAATCCGCCAATTTTTCTGGTAGCTTTCTGCATCAATGTAGCAAGTTCGGACAGGTATTGCGTACATGGTTGTGCTAGGGTGCCTTCATGTGCGCATGAAGGCACCCTAGGTTGTGCCTTTTGCTGCATCAATGCTTGATGGCTGATGGCAATGTTTGTTTGCTATCCAAGCCACTTCACTTTCCGCAACGCCAATTTCTTCTGTATGCCGTGACCACTGCAACGTGTTTAAGTCTCGTGTGGCAAAGTGAAGTCGGGTGATGCTAGGTGTTTAATTGCTGAGAAGGACCAACCATTCTATTTCTTGAAGCCAGTCAACTTTCCGAAGGTAAGGGGCCGGTCAGGATGGTGACGACCGATGATGGTGTTCGCCCGATGTAAGTCCCCCGAAAAGTCGAATAAGAAAAAAAAAACTAAAAGTTCTTTGATCCCGTTGGACACATTACGACGTTTGTTGGTTTGCGATGGCCAGTGTAGCCACGTTTATTTCAAAACAAAACGACAACAAGTCAACAGTAATTTACATTACAAAACTCCCAACATTAAAACCCATACTTTAGTCCCCAGTCTCAAGAGCCCAACCCCGAGAATCCTCTCGGCACCCCTTCTCTAGACTCGTAGGGGCCCCCTTTCCCTCCAGAGACCGACCAATCACTTCAAATTTGACCAATGTCACGTGGTACACTCTTACCCAATGATCAGCGAGCTGTCAACGTGATCCCCCTCCGACACCTCAACGGTCAAAACCAAATTCCTTGTAGAGTCACTACATGCTTTTCTCGCCGCTCTGGCTGGCGCCACCCAGTTAAGTTATTACGTCGATTAAAAGCGAAGTTTCCATACTAAACGGCTAAAAACTCCGGACACAAGCACAGCCACTTAAAAGTTACAATTGTACGTGGACGGATGTACTGCTGCCTAAGACACGGGAGTTCCGGCGCCCCAAACCTACACCTGATCCGTCTGTTAACGACTGGGGTTCGATTGCTGCTCGAAGCCCCCTGCGCGTGGGAGCGGAAGACGACTCCCCGTTCATGCTCTCCCGCAGGCGTAGCCCCTGCCGCGGGTCTGCGAGCAAACGCCCAAAAATGCAGACAGAAACATAGGCAGATAAAAAAACAATGCCGACGCACCTGTAGAAAGATAAACTTTTCTAAAACCATTCTTACTTATTACAAACAAAATCCTTCGTTACTTAACAAAGCCCCTCAGCGGTATTCTGCCTCAAAGTTGGGAAATGCGTACTTCGTAGAGTGGACACAGGTAATTGGAGACTGGATCTTGATATTGCCCTTGGACGATGGCCGACAACAAATCACCTGTCACTGCATCGCTCATTTGCTTTGTCCTGCTTAATGTAGAAGCATGTGTCGTGGTTACCTCCTGTCGAGATGATGGGGATTGGGAGCTCCGGGGTAGTGTCGGCACCGGGACCGAGGTCGCCGAAGATAATCGCTCCCCGAGACGTGGTCGAGGGTCGTTCGGCACGAACTCTCGCAGGCCCATTTCACCGCAGTAGCAGAGTGCACGGTCGACGGTCGGCCGTTCGCTACACCTCTGTTTTCCTCGGTGTACGTCGTTCACCGCGTACCTGTACTGGTTCCTTCTTACGTCGGGGATACTGTGACGTTCGGGTGTGTTGTTGAATTGGCATCGAATACTAACGGGCGGCCGGTGGCGGTCGTCGTGCCATTGCGGCGTAAGTCACCGTCGGTTCGTCAGATGCCGCTTTACTCGCAGAAGTCTCCGGTTGAAATGTCTGTTAAACTCTTTCCCAAACCTTCTCGGCAATGGAAACAAAAGCCGTGCGACTAGTGGCAGAAAGTAGCTTCCTGATCTCCTCCAGGACAACATCATAGATAAGGTTACGGATGCCTGGGAGGTTTGCGTCAAGTTGCAGCTGGACGACCCGAGTGTCGAAACGCTGGAGGGCCATTGATAATAGGGAGTTTTAGTAGACCGTGTTTTCCCCTCCGCTAACCCTCCGCAACGAAGAAACCGCCACTGCGCCTGCGTGCCGATGGCCTTGGCTCTAGAGTTCCGGGTAGCGGAGGGGGAAACACGGTATACTAAAACCCCTAGTGACCGGCTCGGGAATGAAGTGCACGTTCAACTTTGGAAACCCCGATGATGAACCCTTCGACTGTTGTCGGAGGGTTACGGACAAGGCTGCCGAAGATGATGTTTCTCACGTCCCGCATGAGTATTATCAGCTTCTTGTCTTCTGTAGTATGAGCATAGGCGTAGACTTCGGGGGGGCATCGGGGCTCGTGCCCCCCCTGGTAAAATCCAAAGGGGGGGGGGGGGGCAGAGCCCCCCCCTCCGGGCCCGGGTTATGATCCTTACCGAGACGCTGTTTACGTGTCATATAACGAGCTTCTAGTAGTGGCATGTAAACAAAATAACGCCCACGTTGCCTTTATTGACAAAATACATGGGAAATGGAATCCAAGCGTGCTTTCGTTGGCTTCAATCTCTAGTTCTGGCGAAAAAGTAACGCGCAGCACCCCCCCCCCCCCCGGAGAACTTCTCAGCCTGCCCCCACCGGGAAAATGGAAAGTCTACGCCGCTGAGCATGAGGATCGGCGCGGGCGCTCGATCAGGCGCAAAACATCCTCCGCGAAGGCGATGTCGTTCTTGGGGCCCTGTGTCCAGAATCGAATCAGGTCTTTGGCTCTCTCTCGACGATGTTGGTTGACGAACGTGAGCTTCAGCTCAATTTTGCAAACTTTCCTCGACGCCAAGAAGCATTCGTGCACGGTTCTCAAACCAGTGTCTGGCAGTTGCTTCCACAACAAGTATAGGTTCTGCAGGTGCTAATCGTCTGTTCACACATTGTGGCGGGCGTTGTGATTGTGATCGTGATCACGTTGTGGTCACGTGATCCCTGTTTTCACGTGACTGCGACCTGACTACCAGTGATGTTCCATGCAGATAATTTTCCCTTTTTCATGGAATATTCGGTATCAGTATTGATGAAAAGGAAAATGGGAATTTTAACATGATTGCAGGGAATTTTAAGTATGAACAAGGGTATTCGGGAAAATCTTTAGAGAGAATAAATATTAAAATAAAATACCTCGATGTTCAAAACTTTCAAGAGAAAGTGAGAAAGTTGCGGATACAAAGTGACCAGCAACGTTACTATACTTTGTTTCAGCTTAAGTACAGACGCAGCCGATGCTACAAGCTCGAGCTCTGTACTTTCAGCGTCCCTGCCAAGCTCACGCGCTCGTGCAGTGCAAGCACTGTTCAGGGCCACATGCTCGCGCTTGTAGCATCGGCTAGTTGGGAAACTGCCATAGAGCCTGCTCTGAAAAAGTGGCAGCGATTCGTACTCGAGAATCGAACTAATGGCGATCCGAACGCCGCCATTTCTCCTGTAGCGGCCACCCGGGGAACTGCACGGCTGCTTGTATTAGTTCGGGAGCATCGCATTCGATAGCGTCCGTTGTGAATGCGCTATTTTGGCTTTAATCGGCCATTTTGCCGCTGAAACGTATACAGTAGAAGGGACGGTTGCCAAAAAACCTCCGTATCCCAAGCGGACGCGCCGCGATTAAATACTGAAGTTAGGACGCACACAGGTCGGGACGCGCTACTTGAAGTCACCGGTGAGGCTTGGCTGTATAAAAACAATACTATTTGTGCCGCAAAACCCTGTAAACTAAACTCGTATGCAAACATCAGGCTCCTGTCATTTTGTACTAATCTCCAGTAAAAGTTTCAACAAAAACAGCTTTTTTCGTTTGCTTTTACACAAAAACAAGCTTTCTAAAAGCTCATCGTGACCACAGTAAAAAAAAAAAAAGATTGATCCGCCATTTTGTTATTTTAAGCCTGGAAGTTTCGGTATTCTAAACACATTCAGTGGCTCTAGCAGTAGCCATATAAAGCAGATTTCATGTTTCAACTCGTCGCTAAAAAGTGACGCTGTTATCGTATTTAGCTCGGTCTCGGTAGACGCCAGCGGCCCAGGTTTCAAGGGTGAATTTCCCAACTGAGTGTGGTAACGTTGCCGACCAGTATCCTTTTCTTCTCTTTGAACATGCGATTTCAAGCGGCTTTTGTGGTAATAACGCGAAAAGTGACCTGTATGACCGCAGAAATCAGCTACTGCAAAAATAAAGGTAAAAATTGTAAAGAAATATGCAGTATTATTTTTAAAATTTTATAGGGAAAAAGTACCTCAAATAGGGAATGTTTGTACCAAAAAAGAAAGGAAATATTGAACGTGGTAAAGAACATCACCGCACGACCTGCAAAAAAGCCGTCCCTTCTCCTTTTGATTGCGAGATGAACAAAGAAGAAGTCCCGCAGCACGGCTCTCGAACGCTGCGCCAGCATGAGTCTGTCCTGGTTCGGCCGGGATCGCTGCACCAGCGTGAGAAGCTTTTCAGCGAGCAGCAGCCCTCGAGACGACGTCAAGCCGAAAAGTAAAGCCTCCGACTCGCTTATCGTATGGGCCTGTCTTGCCATTGTCTTCTGCGCGGTACTCCTCGCGGTAATCCTGGTTCTGGGAATCGCCAAGAAGGACGCCGCCAGCATTCGAACCCCCGACTTCTGCTGCGCCGACGAGGCCCTGGCGCTCGTCGAACGTCACAACACCAGCCTAGATCCCTGTTCTAACTTCCACGCCTACGCCTGCATGCGTGCGGCGGATGTGAACTCCACTTACCTCTCGCGACTCTTCCGCATACACCTTCACCAGGTTAACCTCGAGCTGAGAGCGGACTCGTTGGGATCGCCCTCCGGACGCGCGTTTGTTGCCCTACGTCGTTCCTGCACGAAGCAAAACTGGAATGCCGAAGTTGCTCTGGTTAACTTCACGTCTGCGATCATGAAGGCCGCTCGCGTCTCGGCCCGGATGAACCCTGCTGACGTGGTCAGGTTTCTTGTCCTCGTGGAATTCAGATACAAGCTTCCCGGCCTCGTGACCTTCCGGAACAAGGAAGACTCCGCAAGGACCTCTCTGGTCGTGAGGCGGAGGCACTGGATTCCTTCGACGCTGAATATCAGTTGCTTCAGTTGCATAAGCTCGATGATCGCTACATTCAACACCCTCCTCAATGTTGATGTGTCAGCCAGCGAAATAATGAGTTTCAACGAGAAAATGCCCGCCGAGAATACTGACTACAGCACCACGAACCGAAGCGTCTCCGAGAGCCCGTTCGCCTCTGTCGCTTCGGATGCATGGAGAAATATCCTGAAAGATCTCGTGTATCCCGTTCTTCCCGGCGTTAAGTATATAATCCAGGAAACCGGAAGTTACGTGGATACACTGATTGCCCACATCGGGACTCCTGCCAATCAACCGCTTGCCGTGGCGCTCCTTGTCATCAACACGGTTCTGGGAGTCTACCAGGAATTCGTCCATCCGAACGCCCTCAGTTGGGTGCGCCGTCGAGCAGACTGTTCCTCCCTCGTTCTGCGAGTGAACGAACTGCTGGAATCGTTCGAAGCCCAGGTGGTGGCAACGCCGGCGAGGGACGACCACGTCCGCGACATATTCCGGCGCATGAGCAAAGCGGTAGCTACCGAAGCGTCGTCCAGCTCTACGTTCGGGAAGGAAGGTCCCCAACGCATCAACGACGCCCTGAACTCGGTGCAGCTCCTTTTACCAGGGGACGTGACCATCGCCGACGCACCGCCTCCGAACATCGTACCTTCCGACTTCCCTTCTAGCCTCCTCACGGCACGATCTTTCGGATTCGAAGTGCAGCGGACAAAGGTGCAGAGGAAGATAAACGACCTGGACCCCAGTCCTACGTGCCAGACGCCTCGAGACGCGGCAACGTCATCTGCGTTCCCAGTTCCGTGTACCTGACGCTGAACTTCGAGAGCCCGCACAGACTCTCACTCAACCTCCCCGTCGTCGGTGTCCAGCTAGCCAGGGAACTGTGGTCGTTCCTGTTCCAGCGTTCGTCTTGGGCCGACGAGACGACGAAAAACATCGAGCGCTACCGCCTTTGCTTCGAGAGCTCGCATTTCTCCTGGACCACCAACTCCACCGCACGCCGCCGGCGCGCGCAGATGATCGCAGCCGCAGTGGCGACGACCGTCGGGGTTGTGGAGAAATCCGACTGGCTTGAGATGAAGCGAGTCTCGGCGTCTGTGCGCATGTCCCGAGGCCGGTTGTTCTACCTGGCCCTCGCCGACAGCTTGTGCGGCGACGTGATCCGCCCGTCGCCGCAGGAGGACGTCGACACATTCGCCAAAAATACTCCCGACTTCTCGGCGGTGTTTGGCTGCGCAGCTGTGAACGGCGGTGGAAGTTCGTGTCGGGTGTAGCCGCTCAACGCTGCACTCGTGAACGCGTTCGAGACGCGGGTCTTTGTCGCTTTAGCCACCGACAGAATGAGGACGGCAAGAAGCGTCTTTCGAACGCTCGGCCTCCAGCACAGCGCGCTCGTTGCCTTTGGACGTGCTTTGGCTCCGCGTCCACGCTCGAGGTGCACGAGACGCCGAAGCATCATCCAAGGGACGTAGGCCGAAGCATTGTTGAAGGTCGAAGCGACCGAAGCTCCTCCCTGCCGTCCTCACCTTGTCAGTGGCTATGGAACTGATCGACGGCTGTTTTCTGACCTGCGTCAGTTGATAGATACACTCGTTCGTGGACATTTTTATCTCGGACGTGAAGAGCATGGTGGCCGTTCTAAGGGTTTTCCGTTCTTTATTGTATAGATATATAGGTATATATAGATATAAAAAAACTTGTATTTTGATTCAGTTTTTTATTCCACTCTTTGAAAGCGGACAAGCCTATTATGTTATGGTCAATACAGTTAGCGTGCATGCAGGCGATCTGGTGGAAGTTTCGCTCTTCCTGCCCCAGTTTCGGGTTAATATCACTATGATATGCTACTGTCCTGTGTTGCGTAGCGAAGAGTATTACTTCAAAGTCCGTTTGATGTAAGAAAATCTGAAAGTACAGTCTCATTGTGTTTGCGTTAAAAATTATCCAAACTTACGTGTTGCGCTTTCTTTTTTTTTTTTCGTTTAAAGGGGCATATAAACCAAGTTTGCACTTTATGCGGTAAACGCGTTTTGGGTTTCTAAAAAGACCCAGAGAGCGAGCATTTCCTCGAAAATTTGTGCTAGAGTGTTTGAATTTTTTTTTATTTTTATGTTTAAAAACTGCCTTAAAGGGGTACTCCGGACAAGCCGAACTCGAAAGTCTACATTTAAATACCTACATACTAGTGATGGGGCAGAGCAGACTATTTCAGTGCAAAAGGGAGTGAAAAAGGCAGAAAGAAAAATGTCGGAGGTAAGCATGCACGAAAAGTGAGCTCTAACAATGTACAGGACATAAGAAAGGAGAATATGTTTGACAATTTACTGGGAAGTTTCTTACTGTTTGAGGCGAGAACGGGAGTTTTGAGGACAAGGACGTATAGGCCCGAATTTCAGGCGACACAGACATTGTGTGCTGCCTGCCATAAAGAGAGCGAGGAACTATACCCGTTTTCACCTTAAAGGGCCCATGAAACAAATTTTGGGTTGGGATGAATGATTTTAAATTGGGACTTTACTAATCGCATATCGTTTAGTTGGCCAAAAGAAAGAGGCTAGAAAGTCAAAAGCCAGCTTTTCGGTAAGGACATTTGAAAATATAGCGGACTATTTTGTACCTTCTTGCCTTCGAAAGCTCTCCGCCTTTTCACTATGATACATCCGCGGTTCCAAAGGCGCGTCACCGGCGCCAAACTGACGTCAGCAGAGCCCAGCTCACGCATTGGACACGAGAACTGCGTCACTCGGACGTATGCGCTCGTCAACAATCAATCCGTCAACGAATATTTGGATTCGCGTTCGTGGCCAATGAGTGCCCTGACGGAACTTATCGTCACTGGGGAATGACAAGTTCTATGGTGTGCATAAAAAGCACGGTGGAAGCTAGGAGTCATCGCACCGGTGCCGAAGGAATGTCACGACCACGTGATTTCGCAATTCGTATTTGAGTTGAGGATTAAAGCTAAGGAGGAAGAAGTAGGAAAATCGTTTCATGACCCCTTTAAGAAAAAAGTGGGTGTGTCCCTCTCGTCGCATGTTTATTGGTCACATGCCGTCGCACATATTATTCCGTTCTGCAAAGTAGTTCCGATAAAAGTTTGCTCTCTGGGAAGCTAGCGTTATTTAAGCTTAGATAAATTTGTTATTCTCTGTAGGATAAATAGTATACCTCCTTAGAACGCGTGCATTCACGTAAATCAACGCCTCAAAGATCTGAGGATCGATGTTCGTAGCCAGCCGGCCAGCCGCAGTCGCTCGCCTTCCAAAATGGCGACTCCAACAACTCTGGCTGATCGGTCCGTGTTGTCAGCACTCTTTCCTGAAGACGTTTCCCCTCGGGTGTACTACAAACGTCACGCAAGTGGAAATGTCCTGTCGAGCCAGACAAGGCAGTGTGTTTTGAATGTTTATTCTTGGATGCGGCGGCAGTACCAGGGAAAAATGTGGTGGACGTCGTCAACCTGACTGCCGCCGCAACGGGGATCAGTGTTAGCTCGGTCTACAAGATCAAGCATGGCTTCAAATGTGCCAACGGAGCTGTGAAATCTCCTTCAAAGAAGCGCCCGAAATTCGCTGGGAAAAGGAAGAGGATTTCAAATCACGACGCGTGCACGTTGACGGCCGTGAGAAGCTGCCTGCACAATTTCTTCCGCCGGGCCAGATCCCAACGTTTAAGAAAATCGCCGCTCGTCTCCAAGATGACGACGTGCTGCCGTCCTGTTTCGGGACCCTGTATCGCCTGCTGAAGGACATGGGTTTCGAGAAACAGAAACGGAATCGCAACTCCTTCTTAATTGAGAGAGAGGACATCGTTGAGTGGAGGCGGCGGTATTTGAGGGCAATTGGAGAGCACAGAGCCCAGAACCGCAAGATCTACTTCCAGGACGAGACTTGGGTGAACGCCGGCCTCACAGTTGACAAGGTGTGGACTAACAGCACCATAAAGTCAGCAAGGCAAGCCTTCGTATCCGGACTGACGACCGGGCTAAAGGCTTCCTTTGGAAAAGGTGAAAGAGTGATTGTCACCCACGAAGGTAGTGACACTGGCTTCGTTTCCGGCTGCCTGGACGTGTTCCGTGGGAAGAAAAAGGAGACTACCACGATGAAATGGACTCGAACGGGTTTGAAGCATGGTTTCTTCATCTGCTGCACCACATCGAGCCTAACAGCGTGATTGTTATAGACCACGCGCCGTACCACAGCAGAAAGACTGAAGCTGTTCCCATAACTGCAACAAAAAAGGGCGAGATCCAGCAGTGGCTCTTTTTCAAGAACCTAGACTGGACTGCCACAATGAAGAAAAAAGACGTTCTGAGCATTGTGGCAACGGTGAAGGATCGCTACAGAAAGCACAAAGTTGACGTCATGGCTACGGACGCCGGACACACAGTGTTGAGGCTCCCACCGTACCATTGCGAACTAAATCCCATAGGGTTGATATGGGCACGAGTCAAGCAGGAGGTCGCCTCCAAGAACATCACATTCAAGCCCAATGACGCTGAGCGGCTCTTGAGGGAAGCAGTGGACAATGTAACAGGTGTCCATTGGCATAACTGTGTAAAGCATGTGAAAAAAATGGAGGTGAAGTTTAAAGAATGTGATGTCCCAGAGTCGAACCTCGAGCCAGTCATCATACCCCTCGATGCAAGCGACACGGAGGAGGAGAGTGGAGACGACGACGAAGCTGACGACGAGGACGAGGGTGAAGAGATCTTCGGTGTTCAGCCTTTAGAATGGAATTGACCGTGAACTAATGTCCCCCTAGGACATGTCTCCTGAAAGTGGCTAGAACTTTGGACTCTGTTTGTCATACCCCAGAACACAAAGCGGTCCTTTTAAGGACCATTCACATACTGCAAAATCAGATTCCCAACTTCATACCCGCCTAACCTCCAGTATCATGTTGTTTTTGTGATTCTACCTTTCATTACGTAATAGCCTTGTTCATGGCTTCTCGAGGTCTTTGAAATCAGCTGTATATGTATTCCACTGCACCGTGAATAACCAGTACAAAGATTCACCTTACAAAAAAAGTTTGCAGTTGTACTGCACTCGCTAATTTGCCCATCTACAGCTGAGGTGTCAGGCGCCATTTTGGTTCTTTGCTTTCTAAACTTATATGCATACAAATACACTTTAAGGGTCGTTTTCATTCAAGAAAGAAGACGTAGTGTTGGCGGCATGCCGAAAGTGGACCATTGTTCTGCAATGTGACCCTGAGCGTACCATTTCACTTGCTCACCTCATGCATATTCAGTGTCGCTTACACTTCATTTTGAGTTCTAAACATTATGTGCAGCCCAGTCTTTCATTAAGATAGCTCCGTTATTGCAGTGATCAGTTCTCCAGGCGGTTTGTGGGAAAGTAAACTCACAAACTGCAATCCACATGCCTTGAAGTCGCTCTGGCGATAAACGTATCTCACATCCACCATGCTGTTTCAGATTATAATCGGGATTCTTACCGCCATCCACACACAGGGCCACTCGGGCAACGAGCAGAAGCTTTGATGGTATCCTGGAAGAACGTACCTCACATCAACCACGCTGTTTCTGCTTATAATCAGGATTTGTACCACCATCCCCACACCACAGAACTTAAGAGAACAGAATTAAAGAATAAAAATTGAAATTCACCGCGACACACAAGGAAACCGAATGCCCACTCAATATATACATGTGAACGTCAACGCAATAACGTAAACAAAGGTATATTAGGACAGAATAAACTGTGCAAACTTACGTTTGTGGCTGGTAGCAGATCTGATCAATCCTAGTTCATCAAGTTTGCAGCGATGTCGATGATGTCAGCTGATCTTTTTTCTTTAGCGCTCCATGGTTGCCGTTAAAACTGTAAATACGCTAAAACTGGCAGACATTAATTTTTTTCATAATGCTTTTAGAAAGCCGACGGTATAAACAATGTTGGATATACAAAGATATGTTTACTGAAAACAGTTTAAAGAAGCGATGCAAAATTGTGCATAGCATAAGCATGTTTATCAGAAACAAACGCTATTTAAAGGTATGTTCTAGCTTTTTGCCACTAGAGATGCTGCAGTGCTAAATTCGTTTTGGTTTCGGTCTCTATTTGTAGATCCCACCACCTCCCGACGGAGAGTGGTGAAGTCTACGCGATATCACGCCATTTCATTGGTGGAAAGCCAGAACACTCCGCCACCGGCCGGACTTGTTTACTGGTTCTTAAGGTGAAAGCGAGTATAGAGCACTTTGTATTGAAGTGCACGGGGCTTCGCCCTGCCCTCTTTGAAAGGGTGACAGATTTGGCCGGGGCCCTGGGTTTCGCTGGCGGTGATGGAAGGACGGAAGAGAAAAGGATTACAGTCACAAAGAGGCGATCAGAAGATTGGTGGAAAGTATCTGAAGAAAACTGAATAATGCACAACTAACTATCACAGCCGGGAAAAGGCGGCGCAGAGGAAAATTGAACTCCCTCCCGAGTGGCTCCGGCACAAAGTCTCAACCCTGTCCCTCAGTAGGTCCGGTGCTGGGGTAACGCCGACAAGGTTTGACAAGAGGGAAATTGGCAACTCCCTTGCCAGGCGGAAAAGGTGGGGGGTGATGTTTCTTCAGTTTTTTTGTCCGATCCCCCAAAGGTCATCCTGGTGATATCCCAGACGGCCTGGTGATATTTAGGGGAGAAAATTTGTTTAGATGTTGTTTGTTTGTTTGTTTATTTTGGGGTGAAGAGAAAGGGGGAGCCAGGAGATATGTGGGCCTCCAGTCAGGGGCAAGTCGCTACCTGGCTTTTTGGGAGATGGGTAAATAAAGGAAAGAGGAAGAGGAAATGGTTATGTAAGAGTTTGAGCATCCGATGCGTTGTAGTCCAAAAGCCAACGGGCTTGTTTTAGAATTGGGCTTGTGAGAAAATGAGTCCGAAGCGAGCAGGAAGATAACATCCGCTGTTATCGCAGTGCCGATCTGAGATGGCAAAGTCCGTCAATGTACCGCGGAGGTCCCCATCTCGGCTCCGCACTATATCAAGGGTGGGAGAAATCATATGATTATGTCTTTTTAGACTAAAGCTGGGTGGCGCAAGCTACCGCCTGTTACAAAGTCATTAACATCCATCCATCCATCCATCTTCATGGCCCCATTTGTCTAAAAAATGTCTAAACACAGCAACAATCATCACTCAAATCGTATCCCAAATATTCAGTTAAAAAATGTTTTTCGCGAAGTTATTGAATTTACAATCTCGGTCCTCACCGTGTCTTTCAAACTGAGTCTATTTTGGCAAGAATAAAAAAGTGACGCTAGCGGAAGGCAGGGGTTCACTCCTTGGACTGTACAAATTCTCCCCAACGAATTCCAAGCAGTTTCATCTTTCAAATAGAATCAGAATCACGCGGGCTAGCTTCACTCCCGGAACATTAAAAACTTTTTCTTCTATTTTTTAACTTCGTGTGTGTGTGTGTGCGTGCGTGTGTGTGTGCGTGCGTGCGTGCGTGCGTGCGTGCGTGCGTGTGTGTGTGCGTGTGTGTGTGTGTGTGTGTGTGTGTGTGTGTGTGTGTGTGTGTGTGTGTGTGTGTGTGTGTGTGTGTGTGTGTGTGTGTGTGTGTGTGTGTGTGTGTGTGTGTGTGTGTGTGTGTGTGCGTGCGTGCGTGCGTGCGTGTGCGTGCGTGCGTGCGCGCGCGCGCTGCGGGAGGGGAGGAGGGGGTTTGCCTTGGATGGATGGATGGATAATGGCTGTTCCTTTATATCGGGTGGTAGCTTGCGCCACCTAGCCTTAAATTATTAATTTAGAAATTTGTTTTTTCCTTTTTTCTTCTATTCTTTCTTTCAATTTACCTCTCTGCAACTATCACCGGGCAGGTAGAGTACTTTCCAGGAAGACCTTTGGGGGATCGGGCAAAAAAATCTAAACACCGCCCCCGCCTCCTCCCCCGGGCGAGGGAGTCGCCAATTTTCCTCTGGTCAACCTCTTCGGTGTTCCTCCTTAAACCACACCCACTGGGGGACAGGTGTGAGACTTTGGGCCGGAGCCACGCGGGAGGCAGTCCCAATATTCCTCTGTCCCTCCTGAACCCCAGCTGTGCTAATTGTTCGTCCTTGTTTCATTTTCCCTAGACTGTATCCACCAGTTTTCCAATCTCCTTTTTGTGATGGTAACCCTTTTTTTCTCCATTCTTCCATCCTCGTCCGCAAAACCGAGCGCCCCCGTCAAATCCGCCGACCCCTCCGGGAGGGCAGGGCGAAGCCTCGTACATTCTAAAACAAGATGTTCCATTGTTTCGTTCTCATTTTGGCAAATGGCACATAATGTGTCCATTTTCTCGAATTTAGCCCTATACGTTTTGGTTCTTAAAACCCCCGTTCTAGCCTCAAATAGTAGGGAACTACCCCGTGAATTATCAAAAACCTGTTCTTTTCTTATTTCCTGCTTATGTGACCTATAAATTGTTAAAGCTGATTTCCCTTGCATCCTACCACTCCACATTTTCCTTTCGGCTTCTTTTACGCCCTTTTTTATCGTTGTGCAAAGCTCAGTCTCCTCCCCAGATGACAGATATTTAAATTTTAGTTTTCTCGTTCGGTTCGTCCATTTTGTATTCAAACTCTTCATGTATAAATACTTGTACACCTTCCTCGCCCATCGTACGTCCTCCATTTTTGTTAGTCTTTGATCGAATTTCAATTTGCTGATAGCCTCTCTACTCTCAAAAGACGACCAGCCCATGTCCCCTTGTACCCCTTCATTTGGCGTGTTCCCATGCGCACCCAGTGCCAACCTGCCTACACTTCTCTGTCTGACCTCCAATCCTGTCTGAACCTCTGATCGCATGCACAACACTGCATTACCAAACGACAAACCTGGCACCATGACTCCTTTCCAAATGCCTCGAACTACTTCATATCTATTATAATTCCATAGTGCTCTATGCTTCATAATAGCCGAATTTCTCTTCCCTTTTTTATTATATTTTCCTCATGTTCCTCTAAATATTTCTTTCCCTGTTTCATCCAGACCCCCAGATATTTGTACTTATCTACATAGTCTATTTCAAAGTTCTGAATTCTCAGCGGCTCCCCCTTTTCGTCATTAAAAACCATCACTCC
Organism: Ixodes ricinus; assembly: GCA_037355805.1. NCBI lineage: Eukaryota > Metazoa > Arthropoda > Arachnida > Ixodida > Ixodidae > Ixodes > Ixodes ricinus. The sequence continues at coordinate 58,357 of JAZHYW010014998.1, read as the reverse complement.
AGATTTTCTCTACTGAAATTCAGACCAAGCTTGTCGCCCTCTCCTCCACATATCCCAATTAGTTTGTCCAATATTTCCCGGCTATCTGCTATAAGTACGATATCGTCTGCATACATCAGTCCAGGTATGACTTGGTTTAGTTTACTCCCTCCCTCCATATACGTCAGATCAAATCCCAAGTTGCTCTGCTCTAACCTGTTTTCCAATTCACTCAGGTATACCATGAAGAGCAGTGGTGACAGGGGACAACCCTGTCTAAGCCCTCTTTTATTGCTGCTGGTCTTGTAGTTTCTGCCTCCCACTTTATAACCACCTCATTATTTGTATACACTTCTTGCAAGAATCTAATCAAATGTGTATCTAGTTCGCTGGTTAGTAGTGTAAAACATTTCCTGCTAAATGCAGCGTGCGATGTTTTCGTTGGAACCTCATTCAGAACTCACCGGAGACATATTGTTGTATACAGGAGCTTGATGGGAGCAGACTTGGGAAGAAATCTGTTACAAGTAACGGATTACTTGTAATCAGTTACTTTTTTCAATTATTTTAGAATCGCCACGTTTCTTATTTTTGTGCGAGTAATTTGTAATGTGATTTCGTTACAAATATCCGTAACGGATTACTTTAATTACTCATTACTTTTAAAAATGGGAACATGATATAGAAACAGGAGCAATAAGGGGTATTCACACGAGGCAGAAATCCCGGGGATTTCTCCACGGCACGCGCATCCCACGAAGAAAACGTCAGGCTTTGTGATGTGCAAAAGCCTCGCGTTTTCATCTCGTGATGCGCGCGTGCCGGGGATTTCTCCTCGTGTGAATACCCCTATAGGAGGTATTCACATGACGCCATATTTGAGGGCGATGTTTAGAGCGCATGCCCAGAACGAGCTCACATTAATAGCCTGCTAAGACCGGCAACCTTGATGGTGCTAAATGCACGCTCCAAAAGGACTGAGGAAACTCGCCGTCAGCACGCGCTCAGCGGCCGCGCACACAGATATGGCCGCCAGTGAATACTCCCTATATGAGTAGGCAATTTAGCAGCATAAAGATAGCAAGTTCTACAAGATCGAAAACATCGTAAAATTGGAGAACAACCGACAAGAAAACACTTTTTGTATGACCGGTCACCAGAACCACCAGAAAACGTGGAAATCATAAAAATAGGCGAAAAACAAATATCACGACAACGCATGCAGCCCATGCATTTTTCAGTACTGCATAGAACTATACACCTTTTCGACAAGTGCGCAGCCATCTTGAATATCATCACTTCTGGTATGCATTCAAACGTTTTCATCTCTCCACGCCGCTAGACGGTATTCACGAAAAATGCGTGATTGTCGTCATACATTCTTGTTTTGCCTCACCTATATTTTTTCGGATATTCCAGGTCGAAATGTATTACCCTTCTTTCGTTCCGCATACCAGAAATGGAACTCACGTGACTGAAAACGAAAGTAAACGAAAACATCTATACTCCCTCCGTTCATGCATAAGCTTACTATAACCATTTTCATCTCAAGGTATAAAGCCATTCTTGCGCATTGTTCATACGCGGCGCGAAGTAGTTCTTTCGATATTTGGTTGTCGAAAGAAAATGCGATGCTTTTGGCGTTGGGAACGTGTACGTCTTGATAAGATAACGCATATCTAATCTAGGATTTACCTACATATATCTTAATTATCAACATAAAAGGGGAAATTAGTAATACTCCGCGAGGCGCCGGACCTCTTTTTTACTACGGTTCTTGAGTTGGAAACGGGTATAGTGCGTCAAAGCTGTCGGCGCGAGACCGCAGCTTTGAGACGTTGCGCTCACACTTGAAAGGCCCGTTTCAAAATGGAGCTTTCGTAGATCGGTTCCTTACCTCCGAATCTCTTAGAGGGAGGTAGACGCGCTGCTACTGGGCATGCGCACCGCTACCTTTGTCTGCACAATTCCAGGGATCATTCCCGGTCGCCGTAAGCAAGCGGGATGGCGGATGTGATTGCAGCATTCGCTGCCTTTTTAGCTTACAGGTGAACAGAGTGCACCTACATTATTTCTCTTAAATACCATATTTTATTTTTACAAGGACCACCATAGTGCGGGCACATGAGAAATGCAAAGTAGTGCTGCCGAACGTCCTTGTAAACATCAAAATTGTTTCTATTGTTTTCTCGAGAAGTGTACGGAAAAAGTAACCTTGAAGTAATTTGTTTCGTAACGAGCAAAGTAATCCGTTACTTTTCAGCGAAAGTATTTTGTGACGGTAATTCCTTCCCTTTTGAGATAGCAATTTGTGATTCAATTTATTACATTTTTGCAAGTAACGGGCAAAAGCGTGCACGGGAGTCCAACTAAGCATTTTCTAACCGAGAGAAATATTGCGTAATATGAAGGCATAGTTCCCTTAAAATTCAGACGTCCTCTAAAGGCTGTATGTACTCCATGGAGAGAATTATGTGACGAATGACTGACGAACTTCGCCCAACGGCACGCTCGCTTTGCGCGCGACCTGGCAGACAGTGTGCTAATGCCACGCGCAGAGCAAAACCCACCGGGCAAAATTCGTCCATTTTTCGCAGCATATTCTCCCCATGGAGTCCAGCCTTGACAAGTGATTCCGAAAGCCAGACAGTGTTTCTTTCACCGCCCTGAGAGGACCGGCTAGATCATTGGGGAGTTTTAGAATGGGGCCCCCAACGCTCGGGGTCCCCAAGCAGCTGATTCTGCATTGCGCATGCGCCGGAAATCTTCCGCGCTTGCGCAGTGCGGCTTTGCAAGCTGCTTGGGGGACCTGGAGAACCCGTATTTCAAAGTTTTCTATTCCCTAGCCGTAATGCCTAACGCGTAAAGTCTGATGACAATGATAAAGCTTTCTGTGACTGCTTCGATCGCGGGTGCACGAGCAAGAAGGCTAGTGACCGAAGAGGAAAAAAACTGGAAAGAGGAGAGGAAGGTAACTCCATAAACACAGTTTCTAAGACTAAAATTATTTCTAACAAAAAAAATTAAAAACCAAACCAGGTTTTTTTTTTCTTTTTTTACAAATTTAATGTGACCGTTTGGATATTTCTTAGTTCACAATTGTCAGTGATCGAAGCGGCATTGGACCTTTTCATAGCAGGATTTTCAGCAGGCAAAATATTTATTTGGAGCAGCCCCTGACGTTTTTGGGGCAGACACCAACATCTGTTGGCCTGTCACTTAAAATTAAAGTGTGATTTTATCGATAAATGAGCAATATCTGATTATGATCGAGGATTCCTCTTTGATACTGACGAATATTACTTATTGTCTTTTCTAGCAAGAATAGGCACAACGTAAAAAATGAACACACAGCCTTCTTTAGAAACGAGGCTCGGGTCAGAGTAGGTTTCATCTACTATGGGTATTTTAAAATGTCTCAAAAAAATGAAGCATATTGCAGCACTTCCGTTAAGATAAAGCCTCTCTCTTCCTCCCTCTTCTACACTCGGTGGTCAGTTTAGCCTCTCAATATAATTCCTGTAAAATACCGGCAAAAATCAGCATATCCGCTAAAACGGCTATCAATAAATATACCCCCCCCTCCCCCAGGCACACACGTCGAATATTTATGAACATCGAACTCAAGATTCTAATTTCATAAACTGCAAAAGAAACCACCCACAAATATAATGGAAACCTGCATTTTTTATTTAAAAGTTACGTTGCGCTTTAGCGGCGTTCAAACAAGATTTGAATCAAAGTTCGCTGCCCTTTCGATTGACCGCTGCACGAGAACTTACCTTGACCAACATATTCATTCAAATACAGACCCGCGTTTTTTCTCCTTTCTCGGCACAGATTTCTAAAATTAGAGTTCAACCTACAGTCAAGAGCAAAGAATCTAGGTCGACCTGTAGTAGCACTGAGCACTATTTCCGAGCCAATCGCGCTGATCCATGCGCTCTCCCTTTCAGCCGCTGCTCCTATCACTCCGGTGCAAAGCGGTGAAGCTGACGCCCGGGCGCTGGTGTGAGACCGTGAAGGCCGAGGTGAGCGGCGCAAGTGCTACGGCACACTGTAACCACAGCATAAAGGCACGTTATTTTTTATTTAATTTTTTCGCTAAACGAGCTAACGCCAATTTTTATGAGAAGATAAACGTCAGATCCAAATCCCCTTAAAAAATAAAAAAAACCAAGGAAAAATCTATCAATGTAACGCTGTCTGGCAGTCGATGTTTTCTAGTGGACACCTGTCTGTGCCTGATTGTACGTCAAGCACGTCTGATTGGCCAACAAGTTACTCTGACCGACAGTCAAACTCCAGTCAGACTCCGCTTGTCGGCTTTCTGATGGTTTCCTGGTGGCAGTCGGCCGCCGCGAAATGCCGTCAAGATTTCTTGGTGGCGATTCTGACTGTACATCGATTGTCTCTGACTGTACGTCAAAAAGCTTTGACGTGCAGACAGACGTACGGTCAAAGGACGTAATGTTCGTTCGGATAGTTCGGATACCACTATTTCGTCAAATCTATGAATACGAAAAATAATCTATGCACGAAAAAACGATTTCGGAACGTGAGCCCATAAAACCGCTGATGTTAGAGATATGACAAGCAGGGCACCCGACAACCCTGATCAGAAGCCCGCCGATACGCCGAACCCGCCGAACATGCCGAGCACGCCAAACGCGCCACTTTCTACTTTCGCCACTTCGCTTCGCCCAAGAAGCTTCGCCGAGCTTCCATGAACGATCGCTCTCAACTCGTTTTGTTTGCGCGCTTGTGCAATATTGGCTTGTGCCACCCTGTCGATCCAGCCCGGGCTCTACAATGTCTTATGTTTTAGTAGAATTTCTCCTCGACAAGACCCAGTCTGTCGTGAGTTCCGACTATAGCCTCGTTTACATGAAAGCGACTTCAGCGCATCGACTCCACTCTTTCTTCGAACGAAGCCGACGCGGCAACGTCGGCAACGTTTCCATGAATGCGGACTAGAAGGTGGCGCCACGCCGTGTCAAAGCTCGGAGTTATGCAGTTCCGGTGGTTCCGGCACCAGCCGCACCGGCCGCACCACGTTTTCCGGTTCGTCGCACGTGGAGGCATTTCGACGCGTTGAGTGAACTTAAAGATCGTGCCCGCTGTCTTCGGTGCTGTGTAAGAAGTTACGAGACGGAAGAAACATCAGAACCCAAGCGTTTAGTGCTCCAGGCCGGGCCGCCGGGTCACTCTGGACCAGAGGCGACGTGTGTGCGCACGCTTTGAGGACGCCTCCACGCTTCGCCGCGCCAGACCGCCGATCGCGACCGGACCCCGAGTCCGAAAGGCTGCCGACCCATTGCAGTCTGGCTCGGCATCTGGATGCGCTGGTGTGCTTGGTGACAATACCAACAATACTTGGACAACTCGGATACCGCTTGCCCGCCGGAACTTCCCGATGCACTCAACACTGGATACTGTGCTTGTGCGCGCTGTGTGTGTGTTCCGTGCACCGTGTTTGGTGACGACACGCGCCTTGCATTGTCTGTTGCAGTGGGCGGCAGCGCTTCGAGAGTTTAGGTTCTTTGCTCCCGTCGGTCTGCCGGCCGGCGATCGCCCGGCGGCGACGTTCGCGCTGCGGGCGCACGGATACTGACGCGCCTATCGTTGCCCTGGATGGATACCCACTGACCTCGGCTTTGAATCTTTATATAGTGCGAAGCTGCCGACCCATTGCAGTTTGGCTCGGCATCTGGATGCGCTGGTGTGCTTGGTGACAATACTTGGACAACTCGGATACCGCTTGCCCGCCGGAACTTCCCGATGCACTCAACACTGGATACTGTCCTTGTGCGCGCTGTGTGTGTGTTCCGTGCACCGTGTTTGGTGACGACGCCTGGACGACCGTGTGCGCCGCCGGAATTACCGCTGCGCTCACCACTGGACTCTAAAAAGTATGTCGTGCTATGCCCTTAGCCGTTACAACCGAGAGATCGTCGCAATTTCAGACCCAGTCCGCCTGGGTCTGAAATCGCAACGATCTCTCGGTTGTAACGGTTAAGGGCATAGCACAAATTCTTTGTAGAGTCCAGTGGTGAGCGCAGCGGAGAATTCTGGCGGTGCACCGCCTGGGTCTAAAATTGGGGCTGGAAATGCGCGTTTTCAGGGTGGATACGAACTGGTGCCCCAATTTTGGGTCTAGGCGGAACCGGCATTTTTCATTCCGGCCTTTATCTGACATTTTCGTACGGGTCCCTTTTACCTGAAAAACGCAAATTTGGAAGGTACATTCCATCAAAGACCACCACATCCGTAATTTGGGACATTCCATCAGTGGCAGTCAGACGTCATCTGATGGACCATCAGGAGCACATTCCACCAGGGCTGCTGACTGGCAGTCAGACGTCATCTGATGGACCATCAGGGCACGTTCCACCAGGGCTGCTGACTGGCAGTCAGTGTCCCAAATTACGTATCTTGATGGAATTTTCAATAGGGAACGTATCCCCGGAACATCATTTATAACCACTGCAACGTTTCATGACTAAGTGATGCATGTTTTGTACCTTGTACGTATCGAAGTCGTGCTAAATCGACGAAACAAGCTCGCATTTTTTATTGAATCTCATCTCCATTGAAGCCAAGATCGTACACCAATCAAACGAGGCCCCCGTCGGTGACCCGAATGTTGTCCCGTCACCATGCGGCTTTAAACGGGGGACCGGCAGACACACGCGGCAGAGTACAAATGAAGCTTATGAAGGCTACCATCATGTAACATCATGTCTCATTAAAGCATCATAATCCTATAGGCAGAAAGCAGTCTGCAGCCACTTCATATCCCATCCATTAACAACGCGCAGGGGTCGAGACCATCGAAAGACCTCCATGAAGTGTCACTGTCGCCTGAGTTACTCCCAGACACTGTTACACTGTTATATATAGGATTAGAAGAGTGACACCTGTACACAACTTACGCACAAAAAAGAAATCTAAAAGCTCAAAATGTGTCCAGCTGCCAGAAGAACGAAGCATGGGCGAAGGTTGCAGAAGTTGAGTGGTTCCCGTCAGAACAAGGGGGGGGGGGGGGGGGGGGTTCTAGGAATGTCTGAGGCACGTCGAAGAGTTCGATTGAACTGCGACATCTGGGAGGCCTCCTCGAAAAGGCCGGCTTCAAATGGTCTGCATTCGATTGTGTCCAGGTGTTTCCGGTAGCGGGACGTGATCTTATTTCAAGGTCCGGTCACGGCGGCTGGATAGTCGCTGTCTGCTCTTAAGAAGTTCATTAGCTGGTCTCTAAGTTTATTGAGCTTAGGGAGACGTGACCCGAGTACCTTGAAGGAATCTTTCCGGTCGTCAACGATCATTACCTCGCCGGAGAGAGTCATACAGCTGCGTCCTAATTTATGCTGTTCTTTTCCCGAAGAAGGGCCATCGCCGGAATCGCCGTCGAGTGGATATTTAAGAGTGCAAAGTCAGAATTGCAATAAAAGTGTTTTTTTTAGAGCGCAGCTCTTAGGCGCCCGTTTCCGGCTTGACGGCGTCGCCGTCGGCGTCGGCGTAACCGCGCGGTGCATGTCGGGACATGTCGCGGGGGTCACGTGACCCCCTCCCGACATGTTGAGACATGTCGGGGGGTCACGTGACCGACCCCCCGAGGCCACGTGCGGTGCATGTTGGGACATGTCGCGGGGGTCACGTGACCCCCGCGCGGTGCATGTTGGGACAGTGTCGCGGGGGTCACGTGACCCCCCTCCCGACATGTTGGGACATGTCGGGGGCTCGGGGGGGTCACGTGACCCCCCCCAAGGCCACGTACGGTGCATGTTGGGACACCCCGCGACATGTCCCAACATGCACCGTACGTGGCCTGGGGGGTCACGTGACCCCCTCCCGACATGTCGGGGGGGGGTCACGTGACCTCGAGGGGGGTCACGTGACCCCCCCCCCCCGGAGGAGAAGGAGGGGTATACCCTCCCCTGAGTACCCTTCCTCCTCCTACTCCTCAAGAGCTGCGCTCCAATTCGGTGTTACAGGGAGTTGTAAACGGCTTTCACTTTTTTTTGTCTTTTTGCGAAAAAGGAGGTAGTCTCCGTGCAAAGCCAGATTGGCGAGGAGAGGAGAAAGAACTCACATATATCCTGTTGATATTGCGGTGTTAAATTGATGCTGGACCTAAATTTGGATTAGGTAAAATAAGGCCGCAGAAGCCTTGAACGGGACTCTACGAACTCCAAGATATCACTCATACATCGACATCTCAAACGGATGGCCGTATTTTTGGAAAAGAAAGGCGTGATCAAGCTAGGACTATGACGTCACGATCCTCCTCGAAAAGTTAAGAATGAGGGAAGCGGCCTCGCTTCTCTCCTCCTCGCTTCAGTTCACCAGCTCGAGGAGACAAAGCGGAGAGGGAATGAGAATCGTGATGTCTCATGTCTCGTCGGCCTCGTCGGCCGAGTTCAATCCCGCGCTTTTTTTCCTAAAAATACGGCAATCCGTTAGATATATCGCTGTATGAGTGATGTTTCCGGGTTTTGCAGCGTCCCGCCTATCGCTCCAGCCTTGTTTCGAGAGCTCAAAATTTCGGTTTAGTATCCCTTTAAATGCGACACACCAAGGACGATTCTAAGGGAGTGTATCCTAGTAACAAGAGGATGTACTGGTTAACTCCGCATCAGTAACATTGCAAGGACAAGAGCTAACATATGAGAGACAAGTTTGATCCTGACATGTAGCACTTGGATTACCGGAAGTCATCGTTCAAGCGGTAGACGACGGCACAACCGAGAGCCAAAAGCTGACGTCTAATTACATGAAGAGCACCACCTAATTTAGGTGAGTAACTGAACCCTTCACAAAGTATTCCTGATCCCGACTTTCATAGTACTGTACAGAAATAAAACGGAAGGAACATGGCAGGGTGTGAAAAACCCCAGTGGAAATAAATGAGCTTTTTGGGGTCGTTTTGTGGCTCCCGGATTCCTTCATTAAACTCACGCATATTTGTAAAACCCCAAATTTTCAAGGATACGCTTTGATAAAAAAAAAAATATTGTCTGAAGTTAGTGTCTCATGCTTGGAGCTTCACGAAATTTGGAATGTTGACAGGCAAGTGTTCTATTTCCAGCTATTGGTATGTTGCGAAACATTTTTGACTCGACGCCCGCATATAGGTCTAGCCATACAGCAAATGCAGCTAACTTTCTAGTACTCTGGCACCTGGCTTTGCTGGTCGATTACAGTCATATTGATGACACGTCTACCACTAATTGGACCGACGATAACTGATATCTCGTTCGCAAAATTGGTTGCAACAGTGCTTTGCTCGCTCGAGCTTGCACAAAACACGTAGTGGTACACGTGACAGTGATCCTCCTGAGAATGGTCTCCATTCACACGGTTTTTCTGAACACTACAAGAAGTAAAGCGTGGAGCTTCGTCCTGAAGTTAGCACACATCTTGCCACCGAAGATGCTGTGACTGTGTGAATATCATAAAAGAAATTAGTGTTTAAGAACTCTGCAAAGAGACGAGTCTTCCGTCCACGGAACTCCGGTGGTAGTCCAGCGTGCAGGTCTGTCGACTTTGTGACTTGGAGTACGTATTCGAGAAATTCTTGACAGATTAATATGTCTTTCCTGTAGGGACACATCTCTGAACTAGATTGTAATACGTGCAGCAGCAAAGCGAATATTAAGGGATTCACTAGAATCACCCTGACTTCTAGATGGGTAGTTGAGAAGTCAGCACATCTTTAAACGGTCACTTGAACACCCTTGATCTGCTATCTGTAGAAGATTGCGCTGAGCGGTTACTCTATTTTCGCTGAATCGAGAAGTAACCCTCAGCTCACTCGGCTTGACTTTAAAAAAGAAAGACCTGATTTTGTTAAGTCAGGTTTTTCCTCAGTGGTTTGTAAAGTGTAGCCAAAAGACTCATATGAAATAAAAAAAGCCTGTTATGAACGGTATTATTCAAAGGGGCTACCCTTTCAATCAAAATCAAAACGAAATTAGTTTTGTTTTCAAACCTTCAGAGGCTCACTAAATGATTTCGGAGGTCCACACCAACAGTTTGCAACAAAACACGGCATTAAGATGTTTATGTAGAACGCTTAGGTGTTGTTCACTGTCGGGAAAACAAGGAATGACCCAGCCCTCATTCCTTACACGGACGAGCCGATGCTCAAGGAACCTGTACTGGGTCACGGCCAAGACAAGTACAGTAATGAATTTACCTGCTCTGGAATGCTCGAACATCGATTTTTTTTTTGCCTCATTTAGTTTGGTGGAGAAAGCTTAAAAATAGTATGGTAATTTGTTTGTATAAATGTTTTATATTTTTATTTAGCAGCTACATAGTGGTTATTACAATTACTTGAATAGACACGATATTGGGTATTATCTAGTCTGAATTGTTAAGAATCTATCATGTGCGTGTATATACTACATAAGCAGAGTGAATAAAACGGATGTTTTTATTGTAAATCGTGCTCATAACTTGGCTTTCACTTTTTTTATCGTCTGTATGGACAGGTAGGTACTGGTCCAGTGTTAGTTCATAGTTCTTGACGTCTTCATTGATTTTTTAGATGCCCTTCATTGATTTGGCCTGAAAACAGCTTTGCAGAAAAGCGTCGATGCCGTGTTCGCGCCAACGGTGTCGGACAGTGTAGAGAAATGCACGTGTAAAGTTATTTTTTGTACGCTGTTTAAAGCCACGAATTAAAAAGAAAAAATTGTAACTGATCAATTTTAGATTAGTTGCCGTTGGCTTCAGTTTGAAACTGCACACTAGCGAGATGCTAAACATAAAGCGTAAATTATAATAACTTTATTATTTTAATAGCAGACGATGCCGCTCGACTAACAGGCGGTGTCAGACGGCAGCCTATACCCAGTGGACGTCGTGACAGGTTTATTTATTTATTTATTTCAACCCTAAAGGCCCTTTCGGGCATTACATAAAGAGAACGTGATACAAAGTTTGGTACAACTGAACCAAGTGGCAGCAAAAAGAGACAAAAAATAAAGGTACAAACCATAAATTGCAGGTAGAAAGCATTTGGCGCAATTTTGGCCTTCAAACGTAAGATGTAAAAAAAATGGCGCACAGTAAAAACATGTACATCAGAAACAAGACACTGACAACAGCAAATATTGCAGGGATACAAGACTATTCAAGGTTTAACATGTTTAGTGCGGAGACAAAAGACTGATGGTCACTGATGGAGGCAATTTCTCTGGGGAGGCTGTTCCAGTCCGATATTCCCGCAGAGAGGAAAATCGCAAAAGTTATTCCTATTCTTAAGTCTGGTGATACCTCCTTAATTTCAAACTATAGACCTATATCTACAGACAAACTCAACTCTCTGCCGTCACGCCGATGCGGTGGCGCTGCTGTAGGCACTGCGCATGCGCAGATCCTTCGCTTCGGGCGAATCTGGTTTCTGCACGCGCGCAGTGCCTTACCCGGTGGGAAAACGCGGGCTTGTTTGTAAACAGTGTGTTCGTCGATACACCGCCGAAGCCTGGCAGATCACCACGGGAAGCGGCCGCCGAAATAGAAAAGGTGGAGCGGCAAGCAACGGATGAGAGAAGAGCCACGTGACTGGCGCCCCGCTGTGGCGAGACGCCGAAACACACTTCTCCCGAGCGAACAAGTGTGTTTCGGGTCCTCGCCGCTGCAAAAGCTGTGCGCTGACGTCCAGGTTCCCCGAGAAAGGGCTCTTTGATGCCCTGTGCTACCAGATCCTCCGTCGCCGAACTACCAGGCTTTGTGAGTATGGAGGAAGTGCCCTCGCGCATACGCTGCGACGGCCTTTTATCAGCGTCGGAGCGCCCCTCGCGTGGCAAGTTGCACTTAGCCCCCTCGCGGTGGAAATGATCACGAACGATTTGGCATGCGGGCAACCTGGTCCAACAAGACGGACAATAGAAGTATCATTATCACGCGTCCTCCACCAAGTTAAAAAAGAACACTAAACGGTAAAGAAGACAAAAGAAAAACAAGGTTCTTACTCTAGCACAGATATATCCATTAATGTGCTTGCGTTAGGGCGTGAGCTCTTGAAGGCTAATTGAGCGTTTTGCGGTATGTTTACAATCAGGGCTTAACCCCTTTTTCGATTTTTCGATTTTTAACTGAAGCCAAACGTTGCCCATAAAGGAATTACGCCCTCGTTTCCCAATCCGTCAGTCTGCACCTGGAAATCACGCAGTGAGCTTGTGACGGTTTGGATTTAAAAAAAATGGAATTTTGCTAAAAGTACAATTAATGCCTTACACGCTCTGTCTATTTTCGAACTACCGGGGAGAGACCGCACTTTAAAGTATTAGATCTTTCTTTTCAAAATCTCGCCGAAGTGGTTGAGGGTTGCTTTTTTGTTCAGCAGAAATAGAGCACCCATTCAGCGCAACCTGCTACAGATATCAACTCAAGAGTGTTCACGTGACAGGGTAAGGAAGTCCTGACTTCTCAACTTCCCTCTGGGGGTCAAAATGACGTCAGTGAAGATCTTAATCCTCGCTCTGCTGCCGACGTTTCACAATCTGGTTCTGAGATGTGCCCCTACTGGAAGGATATCGTGCTTCTCAAGGATTTGCCGAATACGTGCTCCAAGTCACCAAGTTGACCGACCTGCACGTTGGACTGCCGCCTGAGTTTGGTGAACAAGAAACTCGTATCTTCGCAGAATTCTTAAAGAAAACACCGATTTCTTTGACGATATTAACGCACAGCAACGGGCGAAGAGGTGGCTATTTGCGTGCTAATGTCGAAGAGAGTTTCACGCTGTACTCCTTGTAGTGTGCAGACAAACCGTGTGGATGGACATCATCCTCGAGAGAATCAGACCGTATTATGTGTACCTCTACGTGTTTTGTGCGAGCTCGAGCGAACACAGTACTATTGTAACTCAATTGGCGACGCAGAGATCAGTTCTGGGCGCCTCAGCTACTGGTAGCGGTGTTTTCAATATCACCGTCCGTGACCAACAGCTTCTGGTGACCGTGTACGGACAAGTTACGTGCCTTAACTGTACGTTCGGAGCTAATGCAAACGTCCAGTCGAAATTTATTCGCAACATACCAATAGCTGGAAATAAGATAACGATAGCCTGTCTACACCCCTATTTCTGCGAAATTCCAAGCATGAAAGTATTAGAGACAATCATTCTCGATAAAAACGCGTCCTTCAAAACCAGAGGTTTTGCGAATCAGCGAGGGCTTAATGGGGCAATGTGAGTCACTGAAGGATCCCAAAAAGCTTTTTATTTACACTGGGTTTACGCAAACCCACAAATGTTCCTAGTGTCTCTTATGTGCAGCACTATGAAAGTTTGGGCTACGAATATTTTGTGAAGGGTCCAGTTCCACCCTAAAACAAGTGGTACTCTTCATGGCATTAGACGCCGGTGTTTGGACCTCGGTTGTGGCATCGTTTGCCGCTTCAATGCTAACATGTCTTCTGGTAACCCGAATGCTCAAAGTGAGGATCAACCTTTTGTCGAGTGTGTCCGTTATTTTCCTGAGCGACGTTACTGAAACGCAGTTACCCTGTACCAGCCCGTGCTACGCAGATGCACTCATTTCGAATCCTCTTTGGTATATGGCTAATGGCGGTGACCTTCATCTCAACAGGATATCTGGGAGTTCTGTCGTCTCTGCTCACCAATGTGCCTCTGGAGGGCAAACTACCTTACTTTTCGCACAAGAACGGCCCTCTTCAGCAAGGGTTTCGACTCTGCACTCTGACATATCCCTTCGACGGCGATTTCAAACAGATATTGATTTCGCCAGACGAAAAGCACATGTTTGGACGCGAATGTATGACTCCTTCAGGTGAGGTATTGATCGTTGACGACGGAAAAGATTCCTTCCGGATTTTTGGATCCGGTCTCCCTAAGGTCGACAAGCTTAAGGACCAACTTATCGGCAAAGGATTCGTAAGAGCCGGCAGCGGCTATCTAGCCTTCGTGACCGGACCCCAGATTAAGAGCACGTCCCCGTACCGTAAACACCTGGGAACAATCGTCCGCAGGGCATTCGAGGCTGGTCTCTTTGATCGGGCATCCCAGATGTCGGAGTTCAAGCGGACTCTAGGCCATGTCTCAGACCTCGGTAGGGACTCATTCACAGTGGCACTACTCAACTTGTACGACCTTCACCCATGCTTCGTTATTTTGGCAGCTGGACACTTTCTAAGCTTTTTAGTTTTTATTGTTGAATTTGCGTATAAACGTCTCCGCTAATCCCATATGTAACAATGGCCTGGAGAATCTTAAGCGGCGGTGGCAGTTAATAAAGTTTTTTTGACGGTCGCCACCCGTACGCGAGCAGGCAGAGCACGGTGATGAAGAGCATGAAATATGATTATTAACATGAAGTGCTCATAACGTGCTAGGTGTATTCATATCAGCTAATGAATGTATCAGCTCTGCGGTTGGAACAAGGATAAATAAGAAGCATACTTTGCCTACCACATAGAAAATGGCAAAACCATCGCTCATTTTCGAATTCCTAGTAAAGGAGTCCTTTGTGAGTTTGGCTCGCACTTCCTATATTACAGCTGCGGGATTTCTTTAAATTTTCCTGCCTGAGAAAGCGTTTGCTCGATAGACTGGATTGTGAAGTAGTGACCTGTATTTGTTACGATGACTATAACTTCTGTATAAATTGCCTTATAGTTTTGATTGCATGATATGAAGTGAGATTTCGTGTATGCCGCCTGCGTAAATAATTGATTTGTGGATCATTCATTATGAATCGAACAAGCACAGTTCGAAATCCTACCGGATAATCAATACTTTGGGTCACAAGTGCTTCACGAGCATGAACTGACCTAGTAGCATATGAGCGGTCACAGTACGATGTTGTATCGGAGCTTGAATTGCTTCCTTTAGATGTGTAATAGGCAATCACTTTTATTCACAGCTTGTTTGTACGTCATTAATTTTTTTCTTTTTTCAACGTTTCAACTGTTGTGTTATGAACGTTTTTGTGCGCATTGTGCGGCTCTCCTGCGCCCGATGATTGTCATGTTTACAACAAAGTGTTTTGGAAGATGTAACACATGCTTGTTCTTTCCATACACCTTTCCAATACTTACAAGACCACAGCCTAGATTGCAATCTCCACAGCCCAGCATGCACATGCGCGTCGCTTCAGAAAGCGAGCAAAGCACGCGCGATGAGTACGACCGTTGGAAATGACACCTACCAGAAGCACATTTCAGGAATTGTCTGTAGCGTGATTTGCAGTATTCAAACACCCGCGTTTATATTTCTGTGGATTGAACTCTGTATAAAGGTATTGGGTGCGAAAACAGGCGCGAAAAAAGATAGCAGACAAAGCTGGAACAGGAGACAAATAACATCTCACACTTGCAAGATTTTTTTTTTTTTTTTACAAAGTGAAGTTATTTAACATATTGGCTTTCCCGGAGCAGTACCCTCGCGCAGTTTCCAATGCCTGTGTAAACAAAAGTACAGTTGATGTCTCCAAGTTGCAATAAAGGGCGGTTTCACTTGACGTACTTCCGGCTTGAAGTCCTGCTTGACGCCATGTCGATGAACGTGTGCCGTATATCTTTCTATGGACGGAGGCAGTGTTTTTCAGCTCGGTCGGGCATTTTGTGTGGTGATTGACTGCGTTTGCCGGTGTAGTCGGCGACTGAAAAGAGCACCAACCGGTACTCGATTTTTATGCATACCGGTCTTATTTGGATTTAACACGAGCCGGCAATTAGAAGTTGACCCGTCGGTGGCCATAAAGACCCCAGTAGATGCATCGCGGACGACCTCCCCAAAAGAAAACAGATCGGAATGAACTTAGATGTATGCAACCGAAATACGTATCGGAGCATACTTACTAATTTTGTTTCGTCGTCGGAGCCACTCACCATGCTTCAGGGTTTCACCAACACCAACAACGACTTCCATAACTAGAAGGTGTCCCAAGCGTACCTTCCGCTGTAAAACGAGCCGGAAAAATCGGTTTCTGCTCATAGAACGCTCAAACGCTCAATAAGTGTGCACTGAACAGGTCAGTTTGAGCGTGTGAAATGTCAAGGCTCTCTTCTCATCCTGTAAGAACTGAAAGCAAAAAGCGTGCCAAAGTCCGGGTGGAACGCGTTGACCGATTCGGCGACGCTATTTGCTTGTGGCACCATTTCTCGAAAGGCGCAGAGTGCAGACGACGCACTCTGTTGTCTACTCGCTGTACTTATTGGTAGATGGCGCCACAGGTAAATAGCGTCGCTAACCCTCTCGCCCGCGAACGCGCCAAACCTTAATTTTCGCAAGTTTTTTTCCTCATATTTTAGAGGAAGATATTTGCGCCTTGATATTTCACACGGTAAAACTGACCTGCCCAGTGCACATTCGGTGAAAGTTCAAGCTTTTTATGTGCAGCCGCCGATTTGTCCGGCTTGTTTTACAACTGAAAGTCAGCTTGGGACATCCCTATATAAACGTCAGCGTGTAAGCAAATGGCAAAATTGGCGGACGATGATTATCAACATGGCGGAACGCGGCTTACTTGAAAGAAAAGTCGTTTCGTGGAACCGCCCTGTACACCAACATGCGACTCTGACGTCACACCGTCTACAGTGGCGCTGTTGTCGACATGGCGCATGCGCAGAAGCTTCACTTCAAGCAATGCGGAGCGTAAGTTCGTCGGCTTGTTTTGCAGGGGTTGTGGTGACGTCATAACGCCGAGTTCTGATTGGCCCAGAGCCAATCCGAGCTCGGCGTTATGACGGTCGGTCACCACAGCCCAACGTTATTAGATTACCTCAGTTACGGAACTGCTCATAGACGCTGCATGCACGAACAGTACCCCCTCACTCACCACGACTCGCCTGCTGTCGCTCTACGCGCCGCCAGACGGCTGCTTTGGTAACTCAATCGGGATACGTACGTTTCAACGTTACTAGAAACGTAAAAGCCAACGGAAAAAACTCTTTTTGTAGTAACTTGTATTGGAGTTTAGCACAAAATGAGGGGCGCGTGATGTTTTCTAAAAATCTTTAGTTTGCAAGGTTTTGCGGCACAATTATTATTGTTTTTATACAACCATGCCTCAGCGGTGATTTCAGGTAGCGCGTCCCGACCTAGGCGCATTTTAACTTCGGTGGTACTTTGCGGCGCCTCCGCTGGGGAGACGGGGGTAGCACCCCTGTAACTCTTTCCGCCGTATCTGGTTCGGCTCCGAAATGGCCGATTGAAGCCAAAATAGATGTCACGTGCAGTTCCTCGAGCGACCGCTGCGGGAGAAATGGCGGCGTTGTGATCGCCATTTGGCGCTTCAGCTGTGCTTTTTGGAACGCACAGTTTGGTACGAAAATACAGATGGCGCTTCGAACGACGGCAGGCGGATTGAAGTGAGTGAGGGGGGTACCCCCTCCGCGGGAGTTCCACAACTGAGGTAATCTATACTCTGTTTCATAATTCGTGTGCAACGCTTTCAAAGCTACTGGCGCGAGCCCTGGGCTTGATCTCTTTGATCATTTGCACGCGTTCTCGCGCAAACAAAACCATAGATGAAGCTACGCGCTCGCGCCAGTAGCTTTGACAGCGTTGCACGCTAAGTATGAAACAGAGTATATAGTAACGTTGCCACAGCCCCTGCAAAAGAAGCAGACGAACCTACGCTCCGCATACTGGTTTCTGCGCACGAGCAGTGCCCACACCCGGAGTGGGGAAACGCTGACTTGTTTTAAGGGCGAACCTCCTTAGGGGCTAGCCATGTCCGTCCGTCCGTCTGGTGTCCGGTGCTCGTGCTCGTGAGCTCACGTGCTCGTGTAGGGAAAAAAATGATGAAAAAATTATGAAAAAATTATGTTTGCGCAGTCGACCGGATTCGAACCTGTGCGGGGAGACCCCAATGGATTTCTAGTCCATCGCCTTAACCACTCGGCCAGGACTGCGGGACGAGTAGGGGGCTCTGAGATGTGGTAGTAACTCAAGAGCTGCGGTTTCTGTCGTCGGTGATGAAACGTTGCATGTAGCCGCTCAACGTCTATACAGGAGAGGGCGCTGTGGTCAAATGCGTATATAATCGCGTTAAACTTTGCATGCATTGGCTCAACGTTTATAGACGAGAGGGCGCTGCGGTCAAATGCTCAAATGCGTATATAATCCACGTTCCATACCACACATTCTCTTTCTGACATGCACGAAAACGAACGAAAGGCTCGGCATGCTGCGGCTCAGCGTCTACGCAGACAAGCACCACCAGAGCTTCGCCCCAATCAACATCATTCACCACGTTTCTGAGACATGTGACTAAGGGGTAAGAATTTCAAGACATATCACTTCCGATCAGTTTATTAGCGCGGATTCGTGTGTGTACACGTTGGAAATTTACGTGTGAACGTGCGGCAGATATTATAACCTCTATTTTACAGTACCTGCTACAGCTTCGTGGCAAAAGTGTACGAAGCATGATGCGGCAGCTCGACTCAACGGAGCGCTTGGTCAGCGCAACGCCGACAGCACAGATCAATCTTACGGATCACCAACACGCCTCATCATGATTGTGGTCACAGTCTCACGGAAGCAGCGAAGCCCCTTCACATGTCAACAAAGAACCTGGCAACATGTTCAAGCCACTGGTGCTCAGCGACATCACAGATCCCGGAGCGACATCGACAACACGTCCCGCCAGCCGTCGAGCTGCTCGTCAGCTGGCAACGAGGACGTGTATTCCAGAGCTCCTGCGAAGCTAAGTGATTTTTTGGTGTATTTTGTTTAGTTGCGGGTGTGTTTATGGGGTAGTAGAAATCAGTTTTTAAAGTAGCGATAGGACAGGCTTGCCTGTTGGATCTTCTTCGTTGGTGGTGTTGCGCGCTAAAGGCAAGAGGCACACCCCATTGGGGTTGGTCCTTCAGGTTTACAGCCTTACTGTAAAGCATTTTTGGTCTTATACTAGTGGGTTTTATAGGTAGAAGAAAGCAGTTTTTAAAGTAGCGACAGGAGAGTCGGATTAAAGCAGGCTTTTTAGGTAGGGTCACGAGACCGAACCACCTGCACGTTTGAAACTTTTGGCGGGCTAGTCGATTGTGTGGGAGGAGGCGTACCAAGGCTTTCTTGGTTCGAGGTTTGGTGGGATATTTGTCGTGGGGTCGCGCTGTGTGTCGGTAGGCAATGGTGAATACATGACGGAAGAAGGATGCGCAGCCTAAAGTAAAAGAAGGACCCGATGTAGAATGTGAAGAGTGTTGCCGTTGGTGCTGCATGATGGAGACGGAGTTCAAAACTGTAGCAGAAGCCGAGGAGAGCAGCTTTACCTGCCGGAGTTGCGAGAAGGTAGAACTTGGTTTTAGGAGAATAGGAAGGGAATGGGCGGATACGGTTCAGGAGTTGAAGCGGGAGATAGGGGTAGAGCGGGAGAAGCGGGTACAGCTCGAGGAGCAGGTGGGAGATTTGATTAAGAGGGCCGAAGCGGATGTGGAGGAGATGACCAGGGAATGGGAAAGTAAGGTAGAGAACGTGGCGGGAGAGCTGAGGCGAGAACGGGAACAGCGAGCCGAACTTGAGCGACAGGTGGAGGAGCTTAGACAGAGGGAAGAGTGGAAGGCGGAGTTGGAGGAGCATAGGAAGAAGTGTGAGGAGATGGTGCAGCAACTGACAGGAATAGTTCATAGGAAAAACGGGGAGGTGGCAGAGAAGACGGCGGTGGGGACGGCAGACAAAGGGGGCCAGTTAAATAGTGACGAGGCGGCTGACTGTGTAGGAAAGGAGCCTGCACAGCTGTATAGTGCTGCAGTACAGCAGGGTTTGAGGAAGGCAGCAGAAGTTGAGGCAGAGAAAGCACAGATAGCTGGAGGGGATGAAGACAGGCAGCCGGGGGTTAAGAGAGTGCTGGTGGTAGGAGACTCAAACATAACAAGGGTTAGGGAGGGACTGCTGGACAGGGTGAAGGGTGATGGGAGGGTAAACGTAGTGGCTCAGCCAGGAAAGTGCATGGTAGATGCTATGGCCGAAGCGAAGGAGGAGGTGTGGGGAAACAGGGAGGGAGAGAACCTAGTTGTGGTACATGCAGGACTAAATGATGTGTTAAAGGGACGGAGCCAGAACCTCGCCAGGCAGATAGAGTTGGGGTTACGTAAGCTGAGGGAGGTCTCCGAGACTGTGCATGTGCAAATATGCACCGTCCCAGAGGTCTGGGGACAGTCTTTGCAGACAGAGCAGCGGGTGGTGGAAGCTAACCGTGTGATAAGGGGGTTGAGCCGACGATTTGGGTACGGAGTAATGGAAGTAAACAGGGTGGTGTACGAGGCTCGCTCCGACCCTTTTACATGGGGCATCCACTACAGTGGAACCACTGGGAGCACGGTAGGCGATAGGATAGGACGTCACATCGTACATTTTTTGGGGCGTCCCGCAGCCCTGAGGGCACCGGTGTAAATGAGGGCCAAAATGTAGATACAGAGGGGAAGGTTTGGGAGGGTGGGAGGAAGCCTCGCAGGGCTAGGAAAAAGAAACAGCTTAACATAGGGTTCATCAACATGCAGGGGGGCAGGAACAGAATAAAGTGGGAGGAGATTGAGGAGCAATTAGAGAGCGAAAACTTTGGAGTGTATGGATTAGCAGAAACACATCTGAGGGATATGGAAGAACCACCATACATACCGGAATATCATTGGATGGGATGCAACCGGGCCAATGGGGAACGCAAGGGAGGGGGTTTAGGGGTGTTAGTTAAGGGTCAGGAATGGGAAAGAGAACGAGAAGGTTGCAGGGAACACATGTGGGTCAAAGGCAATATTGGGGGTTTAGACACAATCCTGGGTTTTGTGTATCTAAAAACAGGGAATGATGCAGGGGAGGAAAATGCAGAACACTTGACATGTATATCAGGAAACGTTAGGGAAATCGGCACTAACAAGGAAATAATTATCTTGGGGGACATGAATGCACATTTGGAAGACTTCGATGGACATACAGATACAACAGGGAGGATGTTAGAGGAGTTCTGCGAAGCTCTTGATCTGGTATTGGTTAATGCTCAGGTAAAATGTGATGGAAAAATAACATGGGAAAGAAAGAACTCACACTCAACTATTGACTACTGTTTAATGTCGCGTAAGGTATACAACAAACTAGGAGGTATGGAAATAGATGAGGAAGGCACAAAAAGTCTGGGGAGCGATCATAAGTGAATCAAGATCAGATTTGGCACAGTAAAACCAGAAATGCAAAATCAAAAACAAGAAGGTAGAAATAACTTAAATGATAAACAACTACAGGAGGTATCTAAGCGAATCGAGAACATAGTATCCAAGCAACCTGAAAGAGAATGGACATATGAAGACTTAATTAGTGTTTTCAAAAGAGAGTTAGAGAAATATCGAATCAAACAAGGAGGAAGAAAACTAAAACGCAAGCTCAAAAGCTGGTGGGATAAAGAGGTTAAGGCAGCAATATCGAGACGCCAAGCGGCATCTAAAGAACACAGATGGGCCAAGAAAAAGGGGCCACACTAGCCGAAGTCGCATCAAAATGGGAAGAATTTCAGGAAAGAAAGCGGGAGGCATCAGCATTAATACAGGCCAAAATTGGGAGGGCAGGGGTCCAGTGGATGATAGAGATAAACCAGAAGGATAGGAATGCGGCAAAAAGATTCTGTGAACACATCAGTGCGCAGGGAAAAAAGACCGAGGGGTACCAGCAGACACTAATCACACAGGAAGGGACAAAGGTAGAGGAGGAAAAGGCAAGAGAATACATTAGGCATACAATCGAAGCAGCATTTTCGGAGCTAGAATCAGATCAGGCCGTAGGGAATGGTAGCGTCTACACAACACAAGAGGAGGATCATAGTGAAGAAGAGGAAATGACCACTGGGGAGTGGGAAAAAGCAGAAACAAGGGTTCCGGCTGGAACTGCGACAGGTCCAGACGGCATACCAATGAGATTGATAAAAGTTCTAGGCAAAACAAGCAAATTGAAACTAAGGCAGGTAATTGACCAGATACTTATGGGAGGGGAGGTACCCAGAGACTGGAAATTGAGCAGGATGAGATTATTATATAAGGGCAAGGGAGACAAAGACAGTATCAAATCATACCGACCAATCACAGTAACTTCAGTAATATACAGACTAGCTATGCAAATTGTAAAAAGAAGAATGGAGGCAGAGAGAAAGCAGATTCTAGGGGAGCTTCAAAACGGTTTCAGGAAAGATAGACGACTAGATGATAATTTATTCGTAATCACTCAGTGCTAAGAGATAGCAGTAACAAGTCAAAGGCCATTATGGGTAGTATTTTTAGACATCAAAGGGGCATATGACAATGTGAATCAGGAAAAACTATGGAACCAACTGAAGGGATATGGACTAGAGGGAACCATGGTTAAGTTTCTAGAACGGGTTTATACGGAGAATAGGGTGGTTATAACATGGGAAGCCAAAACTACAAGACCAGCAGAAATAAAAAGAGGTCTTAGACAGGGTTGCCCATTGTCTCCCCTGCTCTTTATGATATACCTCAGTGAGATGGAAAAAAGGTTAGAACAGTGCAACCTAGGTTTTGACCTGACTTACATGGAGGAAGGACACAAAGTAAATCAAGTATTGCCAGGGTTAATGTATGCAGACGACATTGTACTCGTATCAGAAAGTCGTGAGACAATACAGGAACTGATTAGGATTTGCAGCAGGGAAGGGGACAATTTAGGACTAAAATTTAGTAGGGACAAGTCTGGTATAATAGTTTTCAACGACGAGAAGGGGGAACCCCTCGAGATACAGGACACATTGATAGAACACGTAGAAAAGTACAAATATCTGGGAGTATGGTTAAGTGAAGGAAGACGGTATCTAAAAGACCATGAAGATATTGTAATAAAGAAGGGGAAACGAGATTCGGCTATCATGAAACACAGGGCGCTGTGGAACTATAATAGATATGAAGTCGTTAGGGGTGTATGGAAGGGAGTCATGGTGCCAGGGCTGTCATTTGGGAATGCGGTATTGTGTATGTGGTCAGAAATCCAGGCAGGTTTAGAGATACAGCAAAAGAGTTTGGGTAGGTTGGCATTGGGGGCACATGGGAATACACCAAATGAGGGAGTACAGGGGGATATGGGTTGGGCATCTTTCGAGAGTAGAGAAGCGATCAGTAAAGTAAAATTTGAACAAAGACTAGCTGAAATTGAGGATACACGGTGGGCAGCGAAAGTGTACAAGTATCTATACATGAAAAGTCTAAACACTAAGTGGACAAACCGAACCCGCAAGCTGAGATTTAAATACATTCAACGAGATGGAGCCGATCAGAGCATATCAGTAGAAAAGGGAGTAAAGGAAACAGAGAGGAAATTGTGGGAAGAGAGAATGCAGGGGAAATCAGCTTTAACAATATACAGGGCACAAAAACATGAAATAAAGAAGGAACAGCTGTATGATAATTCAGTGGGGAGCTCTTTGCTGTTTGAAGCTAGAACGGGGGTGCTAAGAACAAAAACGTACAGGGCTAAATTCCAGGAAGTAGACACTCTGTGCGACATATGCAGCCGCGAAAGGGAAACTATAGAACATGTAATTTTAAGGTGCACGGGGCTTCGTCCCACCCTCTTGGGGGGGATGACTACGGATTTGGAGGGGGCACTGGGTTTTCCGGACATGGATGGACGAATGGATAGGGAAAGAATTGCGGTAACTAAGAGGAGATTGGAAGATTGGTGGAAGAGATCTAGGGAAGGATAAGGAGAAAAAAATACAGATAAAATAAATCCACTTGAAAAGAGAGGGGGGGGTCTGCTATAACAAAATTCATACAAGTAAAAAAGAAAAAAAAGAAAGATGACGAAATGTTAGGCTAGGTGGCGCAAGCTGCCGCCCGCTACAAAGGGTATAGCCATTACCGTCCATCCAATCATCCATCCGCCTACAAAACTACAAAAGGACCGCGTTGGCTGCTCAGCGTCAGAGGGCATGGTGGCACTTCACCGGGAGCGATGGATAACCCTCTAATGTTTTCCATGCAGGTGAGTAATGTTCGCTCCTTGTATTGTAAACGTACAAGCAACATTTGCCTTTTTTCGCTGCCATGCCCTCGGACGTGTGTGTTGTTGTTGCAGGAGTGTATTGATGACACTTTTGACCTATTGTCATGCGGCGACATTGAATCGAATCCGGGACCTGATGAGGGGGCACTGATACCCCAGTTACGATGGAAGAAATGGTGAAAGCGTATTCTGGTTACACAAAACGTGATTATAAATGATCTCGGAGTAATAAAAACTAGCCAGTAACAGTTTGAAAGCAAATTCGACAGCTTAGCTAAAAGGGTTGAACAGATTGAAGTAATAGTTCAAGACACAAACGAGGTTAAAGATCAAGTCGTAGGTCTTCAACAAAGCGTCACGTCAATGCAAGAAGACCTTTTTGAGTGTCAGAAGAAGCTTCGCAGTCTAGAAGATTATAGCCGCCGCAACAACCTTATGGTTTTGGGATTCCTGAAGACAACAATGAAACGGCAGATACGTTAATATCAGAAGTACTAGATGGTGTTTTCGAAGAAACGCTTGGAATTCGTGTCAACACTGTCGAACGCTTGCAGTGCGTAGGGCGAAAAACGAACGGGAATCGACCTGTCATTGTTAAATTCTTGGATTCCGCAGAAAAAGATAATCTTCTAAAGAAACGCAGACTACTGAAAGGGAGTAAGATAACAGTGGAACACGACTATTCCTGGATGACACTTCAAAGGCGCAAGAAGTTGTGGGAATGCATCAAGCGGCACCGTAATAACGGAGAAAACGTTTTCCTAATTCATGACAAGATAAAGATTGGCGACAATACGACGACATCAATGGGCAGATGACGACATCAATGGGCAGATGTGTAAAGCAAACAAACAGCAAGCTCACCCTAACAATAAGTGACGCCACAAATCAGTTAGTAAGCACCCGCTGAAATTGTTTAAGATAATGAGCTTCAATACTAGAAGTATATTAAATAAAGTAGACATACTGGAAATGATCTTGTTGTTTCATGACCCTCACATTGTTGTTATTACGGAGACATGACTGCACGATGGTATTCGCAACTTTCAGCGATGGTGAGTACCGCGGTGTGAGAATCGGAGTCCCTAGCTCCTCGGATGATTGGCCCTCATAATAAAAGGGCTTGCCTACACCTTCCCGACGTGAAAAAATAACGTAAGGCACTAATACTGCTCGTATATAGCAAAACTAGAATTGCTTACGCGTCGCAGACCCAGCCTCGTACCGTACCCCCTGAGCGCTGCACCCGGGGCGGTCCGCCCCCCCCGCCCCCCCCTTGTGACGCCACTGCTCATGTGCCCTGCATACCTTTTAATAGAGTATGTGCAGGCTTCCATACGTGACAAATTGGGGCAATAAAATAAAACTGTCAAACCCTGACATTGACAGGACTATGCGGTCTGAGCACGCCTAGCACTGAAACATTTGCCACGGCGTGTGGATGTGACAAACTTGGGTGGTACAAATCGGTGACAGAACACGCGACCACTGGTCCTGGCTGCAAACTGAGGAGGCTAGTGCCAATCGATTTTTTGCCATGTTTTTTATAGCAATTAGTGCATGGAGCAAGGATAGCTCAAGGCTATAGCCCAAAACATCTACCTGTGTCAAAAATATAAAATCGGATTAAACAAAAAAAACAAAAATTGTAGAGCCCATCCACTTCACGTGAACACGGAGGACCAGCGAAGCTGTTATCTTTACGACAACTATACGACATCTTTACGATTCACATATGATTGCAATGAAGGCACATACATGACCTCGTTGGTTAATTGTCTTTATTTAATTTTTAGTCACTAAAGTGATCCTTGCCTTATGGTCACTTATGGGCAAGTTCTAAACCCAATTTTTGAGGCACACCTCAAGGACAGTTTTTTTCGATTGAGCTCAGGTCTCTATATCAGCATCGCGGAAGCGAAAGAAAAGAAGGTTAGATCGGCGCGTTCTGCCCTCAGCCTCGTCACAGCAGCACTCTTAGCTGAGAGAAGTCGGTGACCGTACATGATAACAAAGGATCAGGACCTCACTACCTAACAATGCAAAGGAAGGCTGACATTTTACGCGGGTTGCCTCTCTTCTAATTTATACTTGCCACGACCAATCGGAACGAAGGAGCGCCATTTAAACGGGAGTTTTTTGTTAACATCCTAGGACACATTTTTTTTCAGATTCTAGCACATAGCTATCGCTGTAAAATATTTGTAGAAATATTTGTTTTAAAGGGATTGTCCGGTCGAAACCGGAAGTACTTAAGTTCTTGCGCTTGTTACGTCGAGGGAGCCTTCATGTAGACAAACGTCATTTTTATTTTGATATATTATCTCCCGTAATTAATTAAACCTTTCATGAGCCTATGTACGAAACTGCACCCCGAATTTCGCCAGTGTCAATGGCTGACATCCGTAGGTGCTTCGTGACGTCACAAAACGCAAAGGGTTGTCAGATGGTCGGGATAACAAGCGTTGGTCGATGGATGTCTTGTATTTTGTTTTGAATTATATAGCCTCCTAGGCTGTACCCTACTTAGATACGGTTCTTTAATGCAAATGCAGTTCCAAACACGTGCAAAAAAAGTCACGCCTTTTAGCAGGAAATTACTCGCAGACAGCCATAAGCTTCGAGCAAACGTATGCCGTTTCGCGAAAACACAACAGCGACGGCCACTTATCGAACTAGGGCGCTTGCAAAGCAAAGGACGCAGATTTCGCCTCTGAAGCGGCACCTAAGTACACTAAAGGCCCGTTCACACGATGCATTTTTCTCGCGCATCTAGTGTCGCGAAATGTAGTTTCGCGAAATGGTTGCGCCGTCTGAACGAGTCCGAGAAGGACGCGCGCATCTAAAAAAGTTGCGCGAACACCTCGCTTCTGGAGCGAGCTTTTGCTGAAACTTTGCCGAGTCCTGTCAATCACTCTGAGGGCGCCGCCAATGACCGCTCAGAAACGCTCTCACGTGGCCTTTGAGGGGGAGCGAGCTGTTTGAGAAGACCACTTCACTGCCGGTGTTGTAGCCGAGCCAAATCCGAAAAAAACGAAACCACGAACGATGGATACTGCCGGCGCTTCTGCAAGCACGTCAAGCACCACTGAAGGAAAAGTGAGTAGCATATCGGAAAAAATCCAGCGATGGACGAAGACAATTAGCGAGAGTTGGCAAGATTAGAATAGTGCTCATAGCGTTGTTGTCGCGACGATACCGCTGGATAAGAGAGCATCGAGTAAATTGAAACCAAGTTTGCTTTGTTTACAAGCGAACGTGAAACCATGTGCGCTCTCTGAAACAGTTGGCACAGTAAAGTCGGGGCAGACATGGGCGCCGAGAAGTAACCAGATTGGGCACGTAGCGTTTCTATGAATACCATGTGCATTGATAGGAGCTTTGGCAATGAATTGGCTGCGTACGGGCTCGGCGCCGGCACATGTCCTGCACGTACAGGTTGACGCCTCAATCGGCTTTGCGCACATGCGAGATCGCTCCAAGTAGTGCAGTATGTGAGAAAAAAATTAAAGTGAATTGACTGCATAAAATGCGCAAAGCAGGTCCCCAGATAAATAGCGATCTGATTCGGAGCTCACTCAAAACGGTGCATCGGTGTGTGCGTGTCACGTTCGGAAATACTGGGTAGTCCGGATGGCAGTGGTTTCGATAAATCTCAAAAAGTCATTTTGTTAGCTACGGCACTGTAATTGACCACGTAATTTTGCCTGTCTGGTTGCGTGCTCTCAACTGAAGCCCACATTATGGTCAACACCGAAACTATTTTCGCGAGTCTAAACGTCATCGTTGTTGCACGTGAAGTGGTACGTGTGAACGAGCACATTTCGCGAAACTTGAGTGTCGCGAAACGGTTGCGCGCCTAAAAGATGCATCGTGTGAACAGACCTTTAAAAGTGGCACCTGGGTACATATCAGCGGATCCACTGGATCGGTGATGAGGCTGCGGGTCGTTCCCTCAGAGGCGATGTCCGCGGGTCGAAGACAAACGGCGAATCGTTCAAATGCATGTCGTCACTTGACTTGGACGAGCTCGGTGAATCGTAGTCACGCTCCATTTTCACACGCGGGTCAAACAGAATCGGGCTGCACGCGTGCTAAATACAACTTCTGGTATCGTTTCCAGATGGCCTAGCTGTTGGTTTCGGTTTCGCTGCATAATCAAACTGATTGATCCGATTTGGGCGAGGAGTGGATGGACGTAGTTTAATATCGTTGGCACAGCATCACACCTCAGCTTACGAGCCTCCTGTCCGCTTAGAGCTCAGCTCGTAGCTCTCTTCTGTGAGATGATTGCTGCATAAGCGGGATCTCGATCTTGACGGGAACCAGTCCCTACGCACGGCGACGATCCATTTGCTCGTCACTGCACGTCTCGCGGAAAAGTGTGGAACGTCATGTCTTGGCTCGCATGTGCTGCCCGGTGGTTGTGGCACCCAACCGCGCAACAAAATCTCACCCAACTCACGAAACAAGTCGAGCACAACAACAAAAACGAAGCACGCTGAGGCGTTCACTCGCAGGCAAACGACGAGGCAGAAATGCTCGTTGTTGTTGTAAGCGCTTTATTGACCATAGTAAAGGGTAAAGGGAATAGGGAGTGCGTCAAGTAGCTCTTGGCTTGGACGCTGGTACATTGGGCTAGAAGGGAAGGGATGAAACACTTAAGAGGTTGTGGGGAAGGGGATACATTTAAACAAAACAAAAATTAGCAGTAGACGTCGATGCCCGCCTCGAAGATGAACTTAAGCAGCGAGTTTAGTATCATTTTTCTTGATTTGTCACAGGGACCTGGTGGGTGAGTCCATCCCTCTAGTGCGATGATTTCCGTCGGTTTGTGTTTTCTTCTGCATGCCTCTAGTCCGGGACAGTCCCAGATGAGGTGTGTTTGGTCGGCCTTCTTCGTGTTGTCGTTGCAGAAATTGCATCGGCCTTGGTTTGAAAATGATGGTGATCGCGACCATGAGGCTATTCGCGCTGGCGTACATGTTGTGTTTGTTTGTATTCTCGTTAGAATAATTCTTTCTCTTCGGCCGAAACCTCGAGGAATTGTTCCCGGTGCGTCTGGGAGGAGCTCTTTGAGTTTCTCTCTACACTCGAGCTTGACAAGTTGCCGCTCTTCTTCCGGGTCATAATCAGTCTCCATTTCTTTGGCACGATCTGCATCTATCGGAGGCCGTGCGTAGTCATGGTTTGTTAAGTGTGGAATCTCACGTCTGCACTCGCGGAGGAGAGACAGAAGAGACGCGCGAGCCAGGGCGTGAGCATTCTCGTTGCCCTCGATTCCCATGTGTGCGGGAACCCAGGATATCTTTGTATTGGTGCCCAGTTGTCGAAGTTCACCGATCAATTCCTTGATCAGCTTCACCTTTCTGCTGGCGCTGGATCTTTTCCCGCATTCCGAAATAGCCTCGGCTGAATCCGCGAAGATGCGGATGTCTTGCGGCGTTGCTGCTTCTGATTTCCGCATGTCCCTGACAGTTTCGAGCGCTAGGGAAATCGCGGAGAGTTCCCCACCCTTGACAGTTGTCCCCTTGGGAAGAAGTTTGGATTGCGTCTTGCAGAGTCTGGGTATGACTACTGCAGCACATATCACGTTAGCACCGGCATCATGCGCCGCGTCCGTGTATATTGCCAGGATCTTCGAGGGGTCTTCCCAGCATTGGACCATCTTATGATGGGCCTTCGCTAGCCTTTCTCTTCTTGCCTGGTTCTGCGGGTTCGCGTTCGCTTGGGTTGTTGGTCTTCCGTCCGTAATGTCGAGATGCGATATCCACGGCGGATTCTCTCTTGGTAGTGAAGGCAAGGTGTACGCCATGTATGCCATGTTTGTTTGTCCTAGTATGCCTCTCCCGGCAGCTGTGTGTTTCAGCCGCTCCATGAGTGCCTTCTCTCTTGTCTCCACCGTTTCCCGCATGGAGTTGAGTTGGGCGTATTGTCGTAGTTTGTTCAGGGGAGTGAATCGCGGCAGACCCGTGATCACCCTCATGGCATGATTGTTTAAAGTCTCTAGCTTGGACCACTGGCGTTTTGTCAGTTTGAAATGTTGTGCGCCATAACACACCTTTGAAACGAATAGTGCCTTGACCATCCGTCGCGCTACTTCTTCCGATGCTCCGCCTTGTATTGAGCAGATTCGTCTGATGATTCCCAGCGCCGCGTGGCACCGTTTCTGTGTTGCATTGATCCATCCCTCTGCGCCGCCGGTGTCCTCAAATGTGACTCCGAGGATTTTGATGGTCTCTGAGGGCTGGATACGTTTCCCATCTAGCGACAGAACGATCCTATTCTTAACGTCCGCTATTCTTTGTTTTCTTGAGGCCACTACCATATACGTGGTCTTTTCTGAGGACGCTCTAAGACCAACCTCGTTGAGATGGGAATCAACAGCATCGAGTCCGCTCTGTAAGGTGGATTGCTGCGTCGTTAGGTCTCCGTGGGTAGTCCAGATCGTCACGTCATCTGCGTATACAGTGAACTGCAGGTTGGGGATCTTGTGAAGTAGCTTCGGTAAATTGGCCATAGCTATGTTAAAGAGGAGGGGTGACAGGACGGAGCCCTGCGGTACTCCGACTCCGTTTCTCGCCGGTGCGCTAGTAAATTCTCCGTAGCGAATGGAGTACGTTCGGTTCTCGAGAAACGATTTAATGAAGTTGAGTGCCCGGCCGTGTACTCCCAACTTTATCGCCTCTCTGATGACTGAAGCATGGGGCACGGAGTCAAATGCCTTTCGAACATCGATTGCTACAATGGTCCTTGTGTCTGTGCCTAGTGGCTTGTCTGTCTTGGACATGTCTCTTGAAATAAGGAACAAGCTTTCCTGTGTACCCATGTTGGCTCGAAAGCCGGTTTGGGCAGGGTGGAAGGCTTTGGTGTTCGTTTCAAGGTACCAGTTGAGCCTGTCGAGGACCATACGTTCCATGAGTTTACAAACACATGGCGTTAACGAGATGGGCCTGTAGTTGGCGAGGACTGTGTGATCTTTACCCGGTTTCGGGATTGGTATAACTATTGAATGTTTCCATTCGGTGGGGATCTCCCACGTTCCCACACTTCGTTGATTTTCTCAAGGAGGGCCTCCTTCGTTTCCTCCGGCAGGTTCCTGAGCATTTGTACTGTTACTTTGTCATGACCGGGTGCTGTCCGCTGTTTGCCGCTTGTGAGGGCTGTTTGGAATTCGCCTTTAGTGAAGGGTGAATCCATTTTGTCGTCAGGAGCCAGCATTTCACGTTCGTAGCATTCCGCGTCTTGGCAGTGGCTATGCTGTGGGAAAAAAAGATTTCCGGCTTCTTTCGCCATTTCTTCGAGCAGAAGTCGTCTGCAGAGCCACGAACATGAGATCGAAAAAGACGCTATCATACTAGTGTCAGCCTGTTATAGACCAAACAGGAGAAGAAGCAAGACATTCCAGGATTCCTCTGGAACTGGCTGGATTGCCCATCTGCACCAGACATATCAAAAAGATCAAAAAGCCTATACTGCGGGGATTTTAACCTTCAGCACGTAGCGTGGGGCTACAGGAAAGAGTTCCAAGACCGTGGCAAAGAGCCTGTAGGAGATGACGCAGCGCCCTGGCATGACGCTAATGAACAAGGAAGGCGTTAAAGGAGCGCAGAACCGGACTGAGACCTAAAAGTCAGGATACGTCTCCGGATCCTGACGTGGACAAATAACAAATTTGTGACGCAACAGAAGTGGAAATGCGGTCCAGACGCATGGGAGCAGCGAAACCTCAATCTCGTGCCTGAGATGTCACTAACTACACAAAGAAAGGATAGTGAAAAACAAAGAGTCACGCGTACGGTGAACTGGGACCAGTACAGAAAGCACTAACTTCGCTAGGGAAGGACGACACCCCTTTCAGCGCCTACTGAACGCCCTCAAGATCGCCACCATAATCAAGGAGGTAGACGAGGATAATCCGGTACCCGATCTCTATCTTCTAAAGTTGTGGAGCGCAAGCGGCTGCCGGCACTTCAACGCGTACAGGAGGGACTTCAAAGCGGTTGCTGCGGCCGCAGAAAGGTTACCAGAATAACGATCGAAGCCAGGTATTACGCAGAAACGACTAGAGCGCCAACGATGAAGCTAGACTACTGGCGCCTCTCTCTCGGAGAAGATCGGCTCATAACTGCGTTATGGGCAACCACGAAACCATGATGGAGCACAAGAAAGAATAAAAAAGCTCCCAAGGCCATGGCTAGCTTCGAGGCGGAAACAGACACGAAAGAGAAAATGCTTGCTTTGTGTTTTGTGACGTCAGAGCTTCAATGTTGCCAACGAAAAGCAGCGGCGTTTACGCTAGAGATGCGACTGAGACAGCATAAATTCAATTACTCACGCAGAGGGGCATATCAGGTAACTCAGATACTGCGCGTACGATCCGTCTCGAGGGCAATAACAGTATTCAATAGACCATTTGCTGTCTTACCCAACGTCAAGAATGCGGGATTAGTGCCTTCCCTTACACGCGCACGCGCCTGCTTTTTTCCTGTATAAAAGATTCAGTAAATAACCAAAAAGCGATGACGAACGCGTGCAGATGCACCATTTTTTTAATTGTTGCTTTAGAAAATTACTACTGCTGAGGCCAGCACGTACGGCGCGTGGAACACCAATCCCTGCATTCTCCTTGATGCTTGAGTGGTTGCTAAATGATTAATGACTTCCTCGATACAAATTTTGACCGGACAATCCCATGCATTTTTTTGCCCTACACGAGCGCGTGATTTTGCACGTGAGCTCACGAGCAGGAGCGCGAGCACCGGACGCCGGAGCTACAGCACGGATGCATGGAGAAGGGCTTCGCCGCCTAAAAAAAGACAAGATAGAAAGCATTTGTTTGGCATTATATTGTCCGAGACAGTACGCCTTCAGGCGTAGATAAGCTCACTGTCTGCGTCTCCGCCCTGGATATATATATATACACATATGCATATGCATGCATGCATGCTGCGCATGTATGCTGCTACATGCGGGCTCATCTCTCTGGCGACGTCACACAGCGCGGATGGCTAGCGTCAGTTGCACTTCGGCCACGGGGCTGTGGGCAGGAGTCCCCGTGCCAGACGTGTATTCCTGCGTTGTTGTTGAAAGGAACCAGACAAAAACCTCCGCCTTCTCGTCGAAACGCCGCGACTGGGGCCGTACCAAAATTGTCGAGAAAGGTTTGAAGGTCAGTTTTCACGATGCTCGGTTCGTCCGAGAATCTGGATATGTGCCGTGAAAAGGAAAAGCGGACGCTGTTGGACCACGCTTGCTTGGGCGGGAAGCACTTTAGGTTGAATTCACGGATACTTGTGGTCATCAGATTTATTTGTTTTGTTCCAACATGAACGCCAGAAAACCGTCAAGTTGTGCGGACCACCTGCGGACTACGTTCGAGTGCGTCTTCAAGCTTCAAACGGCCGCCTGATTGTTCGAACTGTCGTCTGCTCTTTCTAGCGTTTCTGCTTGTCGTCTGCTCTACTCAGACGACGCCGGTCCATCAGACCAAATGTTGGCCCGGTACTTGCGATGAAGTAAGTGCAGGCCTCAAAAGATAAACTTGAAGGTTGGTAAGCAGGCTCGATGTAAACAGTAGATGCAGGAGATGTTGATCATTGTTACCAGTGACCATCACCGACACGTTATGCCTAATTCAGTTGGTCCGATTCTGCTTCGCGATTTTCAGTATCGACGTCGGCCATCTCAGCTACGATTCACGCTTTTGCAGCCCGAGCGGCGTCGCGACTGAAAATTTCCGAGCGAAATCTCATCGTACGCGAATCAGGCTTTAGCGTACATTCTGCGGCGTCCACGCGGAATGAATCGCCACATGTCACATTATTCACGCGAAGTTTTACGGCGTAACGAGCCTATTAACTTCCTGACGCCTGCTCAAGATAGTCAGGCATCGCCAGGAAGAGTAGAACCAACGTTCGAACGCGAAAAGGGCAGAGGACTCCACTGACGCCGACATAAACATCGCGTTTCAGTGGCGTTGTGTTCATGGCGGGAGTGTCGAGACCGAAATTTTTATCGAGTTCGGTTTCCGGTTCCAGGTTCGCGGCACCGTTCAGTCCGGAACAGTTCAGGGGAACAAAAAATAGCGGTTCAAACCGGGTTTCGAACCGGTTCAGGCGGTTCAATTCTCGCTAAATCGAAGATAGATTTTCCGCATTTGTTCTTGCACTATACACCATTTACGCCGTGGTACGCAGTAGCTCTCGTTTCTGCCATCACGTCCCTGCAATTGCACTTTTGTTACACGGTACAAAAGTTGCTGAGAATTCAGATTATGTAATTTCTGATGCGCAAATGTAAGCAAGAAAATCCTACACATTAACGTGCGATTCCCTCGATGTTTCATGCGACTCAACATCCCTTTGTTTTTGCCAGTGCCCTTATATTTTGCCTGAATCAGACATGTTGAAGTACAAGAGTAGAGTTGAGCTTTGTTGAATTTATACAGCAACAAATCGATCGGCTTGAAATTCGAACTATACTGTATTTTCTTGTTCTTTCTTCGTGTTCGTCAAATGCATTAAAATGCAGAAGCTTATCTATTTACACGAGGTACTAAACTGCTGTCTGCCGAGTGTGGATGGAGTGCACACTAAGTACCCATTGATTGGTACAACTTTGTGTCGCAGTATTAGAAGTGAAATCGTGATTCTGTCCTTGAACTAAGAGAATTCATTCCATCACATAAAATTATGAAACCAGGCACCTCGTATGCCATATATATCATGAAATATGGTTTACAAATACGCTTCACAATATATATGTATATAGTATGCCAACACAACTGAGCTAAAAGTAACTGAAACACTTTCAAAATGTCACACAATTTAGTTTAGGACAGTGCTATGCAGATCTGCATGTTTCATAAAGCACCATGACGGAAATCAGTAACGCTTGCTGTTCTAACTCGTTGTGTTGCACTCTTA
The DNA here is from genome assembly GCA_037355805.1 of Ixodes ricinus. Classification (NCBI taxonomy): domain Eukaryota; kingdom Metazoa; phylum Arthropoda; class Arachnida; order Ixodida; family Ixodidae; genus Ixodes; species Ixodes ricinus. The sequence goes on along the minus strand of JAZHYW010014998.1, from coordinate 23,473 downwards.
GCTTCTGCAATGCATTTGCACGACTAATCTTATTGCATCAGGATCAATCGACGCAATTGATTCCACTCTAATCTATACGCACCTTCGCCCGTTCAGATCGAATCTAGCCCCAAATAGCGCTTGCCCAAGTGAACATTTTCTTATACAGGATAGGCTATGGCATAGCCTGGCTGTGCGAAATTTATTTCTTCACAGACCTTGACAAGTTCATTCATTTGCCAGTAGACATCCGCCGCTTGCCAACTGACGAGTTGGCTGCGGTCCCACGGCGGACCATAAAAAGCGACAATATGTGCCCTTGTTTGGCAGCGCGATTCGACGCCAGCTCGACACTGCTAAAAATATTCACGCTTATGCCATATACCGAATGACGTCAGTACCTCATTTGATACGATAATATGTATGGCTGCGTAAATAAGCGAGATCCGGGGAGGATCTGCGAATGTGTGGTGACTACCTAGTTCGCACATGGACTGAGTAGTACAAATGGGCGTCAGTGTACCGTTCAGAAGAAATTGCTCCAAAACTTCCGCCTTGGTTTGTAGACAAAGAGTGTTTCTCTTGCACGGCGTATTGCATTTTTTTGTATTTTCTTTAGGTTCGGAAGTGAACCTCTTGCAGAGTGAAGCTGCGGAGGCTGTATTCTGTTATTTCTGGACAGCTGTGGCATGTTTGTTTTGGAACTACTTATAGCTATTTGATGCATAAAGCCTACAAAAAAGTGTATTAGAACTTAATTAGGATTGACGTTATAACTTTTTTGCTGCCAAGGAACTCGAGGTAAAAACCAATAGAAATGGTAAAATCAGACTAACGTCGTTTAGTTTAGTACAGATATCCTGACCAGGTATGGGTTGTCAACACGGTTGATCTACCTCTATGAAGACAATTAGAATATGTAGCTATTTTGCACCAATGAAGCCCGTTTTCACAATTTCGCATTTGGTTTTCTCTAAAAAATTCATACACAAGTTCAGAGCAAAATTGCATCCTTCTTAGACACAAAAATCATATTTGTCTCTATGTTATACCTATTCGATGGGTAATCCTTGTTGTCACTTAAAGAAGAGTTAATATCTGATATGCCCTAGATAGCACCTTTTTGTTTGTCAACAAGCATATCTAATTTTTGTTTGAGGATGGACACAAACATGATTGCCGGTTCCCCAGATGTGTACTTTTATGGACGACGAATACAGATTTGACCGGCATCCTAACTAGTATTTGTGTAATGGAATGGCTCATCAGCGCATTTGCGATGTGATATGCTTTCACGAGTGATACTTGCTTTGGTTTCATGATAGGAGTATGGCTGGGTTAGTTTACACGCGATTAAAAACTGTTCAGGTTGTTTTAATGCGCTACTACTGCCGGATGGCAGACGAGCTGCTGATTTCTAAGGTTCGAGAAATTTTCGAGGGGCGGCGATTCGCGTTTCGTATCATCATCAGTGTCCGTGTATTTTTGCTTGTACATTTTAGAAAATATATTGGAAGATTTACTATCGACAAATAAATGGTTAAAATGCTGAGGTCAGGTTGACAAATCTAAAGATAAATGATTACACAAACAATGGTCATGCCCTGTATGGTGATTATTCGATATGAGTTGAAATGCAATAAGCAAATAAAGACGAAAAGAAAAGAATACACCCGAGTTCACTTCACTACTCAGAGCCACTGGAAGTGAGCTGCAGCTTGGAGCCACGGCACTCCGTTCCTAACATTATTGTTGGAGAGCCGCACATTTCAGGTGTAGTGCCACGAGGCTCGCACAGCTGCCGATCGTCAGCCGATTCAAAGTGCGACGCCCTTAGCATTTTATCCGGTGTTAGGAAGCTGATGCAATGACCTTGACTATGCTCTGTCGCGGACACGCGCTATTACGCGTACTAGCTGGAGGACCAGAAAGAGTTTCCTGTGATTTTTAGATAAAGCTTCAGATCACTGCGTCAACCCTTGATTTTACGCCACGACGCGGCCAGAGTGTCGTCGTTTCTGAAGCGTAGACATATTCGCTGGCACTATTCACGCACCATGTTCCGAGGATGCTTGTAATACCTGAAGGGGCCGCTGTACACGCAGCCCATGGAGTTCCTACAGCACTACATTTTAAGCACCTGCCACTACTTCCTCATTGTTCCCGTTGGTGGCACTGGTGCCCACGCGAACCTCCTTTCCGCGTGACTGAGAGCTTGAAACCTAAATATGAATAATACACAAGTAGCCCCTATGGCTTATTTGTTTATAGCCAACTACACATAATGAGAGAGAAGCGGTCCAGATGCGGAGGAGAAACACTGGGTTTATGTACCGCGACCGTTCTGAGCGTCTCTCAACGAACTGGAACACGCTGATTTCAAAGGATCCGAAGCAAAGAGGCGGCACGCTGTGTTTTTGATGATTATTGCGTCTAATTTACTCTGCGAGGTGTATTTAAGATCGACGATGGACGTCGATGTCTTGAGTATGATATCACGTAGTAACATTATATAAAAAATAAACATGAAGGACTGAACGACTTAATTTTTCAATTCTTGGATTGTAATCTGGCGGTAACCTATTGTACTTTCTGTTGACCGAAAGACAATATGGAGTGACGAGTAATGATTATTCATGAGAGCTCTAAAGGACAGCATTTACAGTAGATGTATCAAACCAACGTGCAATTACCAGACTTGATTCAAGTATCATACCCAAAGACTTTCTTCACCCGCAATAAATATGGTAGAGTCAATGAGATGATGCTTTACGCTAGCACGTGGAACAGAAGAAACTGCAATTACCAAGCACGCTAACTATTCAATAATATAAGGACGGATTTCTAGCAGCACCCTGATGGACTGCTTGGAACAAATAGCCTTGGTTGATGAAACTGATCACGTTCCAAAGATTCCTGAAGCCTACAGAACCGCAAAAGAAGATATGAGGCGAAAAATACCACAAGAACCTGAAGTTCAAATCACCATAGATTCTACTCGACCAAGGGCAGTTACACAATACACAAGAGATTTTAATGCGAATAGCATTCTTTGGCTACCTTCACACGCTTTTCGTCATATATCTATCTGGCTATCTAACCTCTTACGCCGCAGATCTGACAAATAAATAAAAAAGACCGGCACCGGCTGGGATTCGAGACCATTGACAACCTTTGATCAGCAGGCAGACGCGCTAACCTACAAACTATAAGAAGAGCGGTATACTTTCTTTATTGCATGAGTTATAGAACAAGGACATCAATGCCAAATAACATTCAAACGACAAACTAGCATGGTAATATACATACAAGATGAAATGCTAACAGAACATTCAATCTGCAATCATCCGTTGGCATCTTTCACGTGAATGATCTGAATAGATTATTATACAAAAAGCTAAACAGATGATAATCAAATCTCTCAAATCTAGCGTTTCAGATTGCATCTCAAGTTTTAGTATCACAGTGCTATATACATAAGCTCTTGGATGAGTTCACACTGGGCAAACAAGCAAAATGTTCAAAAATCTGGTAGACCTATGCAGGCTCTAACAGTGGATACCGAGTCAGACTGGGATGACTGTGCCGCATAAACACTGCGGAGCTGAGCCATATTCTCCACAAAAATAGATTTTGTCATGCATTGGCAGTTCCGCATTTCTATCGGTCATTCTACATCTCCATAAACTGTGGAGCCCTAATATTACGAACATGTCGTGAGGAACGCTTTCCTCTTTTGAAATGAAGGAAACTGAATAGTTTGATCAGTGATGTCGAGGTCTTTCTTTAGTGTTCGTTGACACATCCAGAAAAAAGGAGGGCGTCATTACAGTAAATGAAGCAGTGTTCTATGGTTTCTGGCTATTGCAATTTATAGTTAACCGTATCACGTCACAAATGTCCCTTACTGATATAGCCAAGTTTTAACGGGCAAAGGTCAAGTGTGCAGTTTGAAAAAATATGACTTGGTTGATGGTGGAACACACGCTTCTTTACTCTACAAGAACATCGTCTGAGATCAACGGAAAGTAACTTCGATGGCGGGATAGGAGAGATGCTCACTATCGCTGCTGTTAGATTCCTTTGCGTATGACACTAAATCATCTTCTAAAGAGAAACGTATCTTCATATGCTAAACATATCCACAACCTCTTTAGGAAGCCCAAGGTCTTCCTTGAAAGGAATCATCACTGGATACAATTAAATAATTTAAACTTGTGGCCAGTCGTAACTGCAGGAACGGTGGTGAGAGGGATGGTCGGCATTCTTAAAGAAAAAAAAAAAACCGGGATACTAGTTGCCGCGAACAAATAGATGTATCACAGATTCGATCCACCTGCATCAAGGGAAGGAAGAGGTTGTCCCTTTTGAGGAAGCTCCCATGACACGAACGCCAAATAAATGTCACAAAAATTCAGTTGGGAATTTTTGAATGTTTCTTGCACACTGCAATACAACGCATCACCTGAAGTACGTACGTGCATTAGTTTAGACACTAGCGAGTATGTTGCAGACATTTTGCCCTGCAGTGAACATGGACATGTCTCGTCCTTTCCATGCTTCCAGCTTTCCTACTCAACGGGGATTTCCCATTGGCGTCGACAGTATGGATCGGAGCTACTCCTGAGTGTTGATAGAGTGGAACTCCAGGTATTTCAGCAGCCCACGATTCCATACAGCCAATACCGGCTTAAGGCAGGGCGTAGTAGCCCATGAACCATACCAAAATCCATTGCATTTTCCGTGTTCACTGACGCTCCAGTAACACTACTAGAAATGTTCCATCGACATTGGATCGCCTCTTTCACACTTTTCTTATCGGCACAGAAGACCGCAACGCGTCATCAGCATAAGCAAGTACTTTCACCTGCAGGCATTACCAAGTTCAAAGCCTCGAATACTCTGGCTTCCAAATATGCTTCGGCATAAAGGTTCCAAATATCTGGCGAGAGAAAGGTGATAATGGACTGGCCTTAATGAACAGACGGCACCTATATGCCGGTTTATCCCAGGAAAGCTGTTGTTGACAGTTGGTCTTGTAGTGCTATTCTTCGCTAGCAAGATTAATACAACTTCAGACACTGTTTCGCCTACGTTGATGTGGCGCAGGAGTGCAAACAAAATGCGATGGCTCACACGGTCAAAGGCTTTTTGACCGATCAATTTTGTGTTAAAGCATAACACTTTCTGAGGTGTTGCTATCAGAGGCACCTCCAGGAACCAGGCGCTTTAGCAATGGATATTGGTTTAGATATACTTCTTCCTCTTATACCACAGAAGTTTGGTGCCTCACCCACCAAGGTCTTCAATTACTAGCTGGAGTCTGTCATTCAATGTGTTGTGCAAAGATCTTGCCAATCTACATTGCAAAATGTCTTCTACCTAAATTTCAACTTTTTTTCTCGATTCCACGTCTTCCGTCTTGGGTATTAGGACATGTTATGGCAGTCATAAAATGAGGAAGGAGGCGTCTTGCTGACTGGTAGGAGTAATGAAAAACGTCAAGTAACACTTGGCCTGCAAGCGTCTCCGGTATTTCTTATAAGGATTCTCCACTAAGCCCATCAGGTCACTGGTGTTTTGCCATTTAGAAGAGAGTCAGTTGCGGCCTGGGCTACATGTCTAAAGTTATGGGGCTCTATCTATGCTCTTTTGTACAACTCACTAAGTGCGAGGCATCGTATGATAGTCATAGTCATCTACTGAATCTCTGCGTTGCCTGTGCTAATTGCTTTGCCAAAAATACTTAAGTAGTAGTTTTTGAAATGCTTTAACAATCAAGATTGGTTCTTTTGCTGGTGTAGTGCCTTCTTGTTTTATTTCTAATATTTCTTTCGATAGGGCATATCGTCTCTCATCATCCAGGGATCTTTTGGTGGGCTGCTCGCCAAGCAAAAAACTTCCTCGTTCGAGAACGTATCACGGCTCCGCGATATCTTTCTGCCTCGAATTTTTGAAGCTTGCTTTAGTGACATTGATCGTCATGGCTGAGAAACCGGGACTGATGAAACTTATCATCCTTGGAAATAACGAGAGAGTTTGATGGTACGCGCGCTGTTTCCTGCTTGTTTTCATGAGATGTTGTTGTAAGAGCGTTCAATTTGCCAAGTTTTTACCATAACCCACTGTCCCATATTGCAAAAATATACATGTTGCGATTTTTAAGGCTTTTCTGGTAGTGTCAACGAGATACCCATTTTGAAAACTTCTCATCCTTTAGGAGCGTCGTTAAAAGTTTCCGACTCCCATTTGGGCCGAAACACTGGAGGTTTGGTTCAAGCTAACAGAAACTAAACAATGGTCAAAAGAACACCGGTTTAACGCTATAGTTCATCATTAAATTAAATCATACGCTTTGTGCCATATTCTATCAAGACGAGCGTGTGAAACACCTTGAAGTGGGTAAACAGTGATTGGCAGTACCCTCCGACATACCACGCATCTCTGAGTTGCGCTCACACCAGTATGCCTAAATGAGTAATACGTTTGTATATTACCTTATACCATGGTGCACGGTCTTCTGCCTTCTGAACTGTTAAATCGCCCATTGGTACTACTGTTTTGTCGGTGTTCAAGAATTGTTCTAGAAACTGGAAGTAAGAGAGTCCTTCCATTTACCGTATTAGGAGCATATATACAAATAAAACGCCAGTTATTTTTCCTTAAGAAAGGTCACATGAAATCAGACGTCCTTCTGGTCTGGTCAAGGAAACAGACGAATAGCCAAGCTTTTACGAAGAAACGAAAACAACCGGCAGAAGGCCTGCGCCGACCATATTTCGAAGTCATTCGAAAACAAGGCCTCTGCCACGTCTTCATCTGATAATTTGTTTTCTTGTACTGCGGCTATGTCTACATGCTCGTGATTCAGAGCCTTAGAAGTTGGTACAATTTCCTTTTTAGACCTTAAGCCCCCTTACATTTAACGTTAAGCTTCGCAAGGCTGGGCGGATTCTGCCAGGGGGCATTAAGTTGAGCTACGACCCTTCGCGACCATCTTCAAGCGTCTTATGGCTACCTTGTTTTTCGATATGGCTGATGTCTGGCTCCTACACCAAGCTGCCTATCTTTCCTCGGCCTTGCGATAGTCCTTGCTGGCTACTACGGCGTCAAGATTCAAGATTGTTGACCCTTTGATCAGCAGGCAGACGCGCTAACCACAGAGCTATGAGGCGGTCGTTCAACGCGCTCTAAACGGTTGTTTATATCTTTACGCATCCCCATCTAAGGCCGAATATGACAACCGTTTAGAGTACCGTTGGTTGAGACTAGCTGAGACGCCAGAAAGTCTGGTCGGTACCATTTTGAGTGTTTGTGCGTATGGCGCGTGCTTTGCTCGCCTTCTAAGTGACACAAACGCACGTGCTGGGCTGCGGAGATCGTGCGCAGGGCTGTGAAAGTGTCAACAAATTTAGAATCGCCTCAAGAGTGGGCTGGCGTATCTAGAGTGTGCCGGCCACCTGACGAACGCATAACTCCGCACCGTTTGATGCTATTCGCATTAACGTAGATAATCATTCCCAAAGGATGGGTTCTGCGGTGCATGATTTCGTCTAATTGCCTCAACATGACTGATATCCAACATCCATGAAAGGATGACACCATCTGTAACAACATAGAGCCTTTTCTACTCAAGTTTTACATGAAAGGCCGGACTTCGCTGAAATTCCTCACGTAGACGAGTTGTCGATCGAATAAACTGCCATTACTCCCGATCTGAATCTTCTCGATCTTCGTTCGTAGGCCGTAGTGTCATGAGATCAAAGGGTAGTAGCTCTTCGTCCGCCAGACATTTAAGCACCGGTTGGTGTTTCTTGTGGAAGATGAGACCGTAATGTGGGTGGCGGAACAAGAACAGCGATTCTTACTAAAACTGCTTCTTCCGTAAGCTAGAAGACTCTTCGTTTCACACCATCTGTTCCTTGCCCGTTGGTTACGAAGACAGTATCGCGCAATGCCTGATGCGTTTTTTGTTTAGTTTTTGGCTTGTTTGCATTTATTTTTCTGACAAATTCGTGGTGCATTCCTCAGAAAAGTATTTTCGGTATAGGCAAAAGTAGCGAAACGAGTGAGTAGAACGTCAATGACGCGTTTGTACGTCGTGGCATGCATCGTGTAAATATCAACCTGCCCCCGGTACGCGGAGCCATGACTCCACAGGTGCGGATACGTTTAATAGCCCCACAAACAGATAATTGGATCGTTTTCAGTTACTGTTCATAATGGCGCTGGACTCGAAAACTGAGTCTTTCCTGGGGTCTTGAGATTGCCAACACTTTTGTGAAGCGGTAAGTACTCGAAACGTCAACAACGTCAGTAGCGACGTGCTGTGCTGTTGCCAGGCGGCTGCAATCGCTACAGCAAAACTTAGCATACCCGGATCGTCGATATCAGGTCGCTCACCGGCGGCTCCATCTCCCGACAGAGCAGGTCTTTATTGTCGCATCCAATGCCCAGCAGTTTAGCGATCAGCGAACTGTAAAGGACATGACAAATCGAGGAGATAATGACGATATCGGCGACTCGTGGCTGAACGTACAAACGGGAACAAATCGCGGCGGAAAGTGTCAAGCACAACGTCGCCACCGGTGTTAACTCAGGCATACCGCTTTCGTGTTAGCCTGGGCTAACTGCGGAGGAACTCGGTTTCACTCGAGTCCAGCCGCCATTATGAGCGGTGACGAAGGTATCGCTATTCAGTCGGTGGGTCAATGGCGATGCCGCCGCAATGAATTGGTCTGCGCGTACTGAAGTGGTTGGATATTTACACGTGCATGCGACGCTGGCTAACGTCATTGGCGTTCTACTCGCTCGTTTCGCTGCTTTGCTATACCGAAGATGCGCAATGAATGGCGCAGATGTCGTTTGGAAGATGAGTAGACGAGTTTCTGAAACTGGGCAAAGAAAGCGGCGTCAGCGGCGACCAGCCAGTTTGCCATGCCATCCTGCTGACAACGGCGAAACAGGGCGAAGTGGTGACGAAATGCCAACTACGGAAAACGGGTCAGTGAGAGAATCGCCAGGATTCTTGTTCCGCCGCCCATTACGTCTCTTCCACGGAAAACGCCAACCAGGCGTTCGGCGGACGAGAGCCACGCCCCTCGATCTCATGACGCTACGGCCACGAGCGAGATCGGGATTCCTAGATCGGGAGTAGTTTATTCGATCGGACAACTCGTCATCCTGCGTGATTTCGGCGAAACTCTAGCTGTTGACCTGGCCAGATAATCCCTCTGAAGACGTTGTCTCAATGTAAGTTGAGTAACAATTATGACAATCTGAAGAATCTTGAACCCGCAGATGATTATCTACGTTATTGCAGTAGCATCAGGCGGGTGCGGGTTATGCGTTCATCGGGTAACCCGGCGCACTCTGGGTATGGCCCACTCGCGGGCGATTCCTGGTTGTGACGCCTCGGCCTGCCGATCTGGCGTTATGCGCGGTGAAGGCGAGCAAGCGCATCTACAAACAAACAGACAGCGTATAAATAGTATCGGCATGGTTGGTTGTATCTTTGCCATGGGACGCGCAATAAACCTTCTTCGAGTGCGTTGGAGATGACTGCCTCGCTAACTCTGATTGCGTCTGCCTGCAATCGAAAGGGTCAACAATTCGAATCTGACAACAGCAACTGAAGAGGACCTCTGGAATCGGGGAAAGATAGAACGGAGTAGGAGCAGACATCAGCCATATCGAAACAAGACGAAGCCATGGGCGCTTGAAGATGGTCATGAAGGGCTTAGCTCTACAATGCCCCTCATAGAATCCCTTGGCCTTTACGGTACAACGTTAAATGGGGACTTGGGTCTAAAGAGTAGTGCCAGCTCTAGGCTCTTGAATCCGCGAGCGCTCTGGTGCCAACGCAGTACAGAATAAAGTCTGTCATCGAATGAACGTGGCAGAGACCTTGACCTTTCAGGATGACTCGAAACAATGTGTGGTCATGCGGTAGACCTTTCTGCCGGTTATTTCTGGCTTCTTCGTAGAAACGTACCATGACGGTACGTCACAATTTCATGTGACCTCTTGGAGCTATTACGGCCTTCTTACTCCAGTTTCTAAGAACATTTTGGCGCCGACAAGGCTGGTACTGTGGGCGTTTAATTGTGTCTGGCGCGGAGACCGTACTGGCCCAGGCAGGTATGACGAGTTCACCGTTACTCATTGAGACTTCAGGGCGCGACACAACCGGAGCTGTGTCCGGCCGAGAGACATTTGCTTCGCCCTTTCAGGTGTTTCACACGCTCAAGGCAAATAAAGCGAAGCGATGAGCTAATGATGAACTATAGCGTTAGGCCGGTGTTCTTTTTGACCGTTGTTTAGTTTCTGTTGCTTTAGACAGAACTCTCATTTTCGGCCCCGAATGAGCTGAAATGAAGCAGCGTGGCTCCCCAAAGGAATGAGGAAATTTTCAATCGTATCGACAATATCAGAAAACAGCAAAAATCGCAATATCTATATTTTGTATGAAGTTTGATTTCGCAGATGCAGCATGACGATGACGCTCTACGTAATATATGGCAGGTACGCGCGTAAACCTCTCATTATTTCATGTGGAAGCGGCAGTCCCGGTTTCCACAACGACGACATCAATGTCACTAAGCACAGCAAAATTCAGGCAGAAAATATCACAGGTATATTTGCTCTCGAACGAGGAAGTTTTGCTTGGCAACGGCTACCAAAGTCCTGAATGATAGTATTATGCCTATCGAAATTAAATAAAACAAGTATATCAAAGACAACCATTGATAAGCATTTCAAAAACTACCGCCGTATTTTGGCAAGAAACAATGCTAGGCAGCAGGGCATGAAAGATGACGATATCATTGTGCCTACTGAAATGAAAATAAAGGCATAGAAAACGCCTTTTAGTGAAGTCAGGCAATTGACTTCATTCAAATGGCAAATGAAATTTTATAAATACCGAGACAAATATCAGTGTTACTTGACTTCATGCTCCTACCAGTACTATACCATTTTATGATCCTAATAAAGACAGAAAACGTAAGTGAGATCGAAAATTATGAACAACTATCACTTGCAATGTAGATACAAGATCTTGTAAATACTGAATGGTAGACTCCAGCTTGTGGTGAACGCTGATGAACACCAAGCTGTGTGCCAGAGGAGAATATGTAATATTACGTTGCGCTATTGAGTGTGCCTCGATAGCAACACTCAGGTGCTGGCTGCAGAGTGTTGTCAGGCCACTTTGACGTGTGAGCCACGCATTTGCGCTCCACCGCCCATCAGCATAGGCAAACGAAGATGACAACTATGTTATAGATAGCACTACAAGACTAATTAATCAACAGCAATACTCCAGCAAACTGCATATAAAGCGTCTGAACAAATTATCCATATCTGCTCTCTTTCATGTATATTTGGGACAATATGCTGAAACTATTTAGGCAAGGAAGTATTCGAGCTTTCAATGTAATGCGGGTACTATATGCTGATGACATTATATATTGCTGATAAGTGTGAGGGCAATCCGGTGACATTCTGCTAGTGTTACCTAGACGATTAATCATTTGCGGAAGAAAATGTAATGGATTTTGATGATTTCATGGGCTTTGCCTTACCTTTTGCCGGTATTGCAGCTGGAATCGTGAATTTACTACAGGGTTCCATACTCCTTGCATCGGAGCTCATCTACTGGACGTCAATGTCGTTGAGCCGAGCATGGAAAGGACGAGGACGCTGTCATGTTCACCAGGGCAAATTATTAAGCGCGACGCCCTTCTAGTTAATCTAGGCAATGTACTTCAGATGATACATGATACGCATCTGTCAAATTTCACCGAACCCTGCGACAGTAATGGCGATGGAACTGCAAAGGGCTATCTTCTACTGATGGACGAATCTGTAATCATCTATTTGTTGGCAATTAATATCCCAGACGCTGCGAAGTACTGACTGTACTCCCTGCCATTCTGCAGGGCCAAACTGGCCACAAGTTTAGAGTATTTTGGTGGCAATCGAATGATGATTCCTGGAGAAGACGCTGAGCCTACAGAAGTTGTGGTGCGATTTACATTCTGGACACGTTATAATTAGAATATTTATTTAGTGTCGCACGCGAAAGGAATACGGCAACGATGAAAACATCTTGCTCCACTGTATCGAAGTTACTTTCCCGTTGATCCCAAGTTTCTGGAAGACGTATGTTCCACCATCAACCAAGTCGACCCTCAATTTCCTCTCGACCTTGCCGATTAAAACTTGGCTTCATAGCTGGGGATATTTGGCCATGTCCTTTACAGGCTATGCAATAGGCCAGAGAACCATGGGAACACTGCTTCATTTGCAATGACGCCTTTTTTCTGCGTGCTCAACGAACACTGAGACCTCGTCACTCCCAGAGCTATTCATTCCTTCATTCTCAAAGAGAGAGAAATTATTCATACGACATGTTCATGAAATATTAGGCCTCACGGGCCCAATGGAGATGCCAAGGCAATCGACCGTAATGGAACGCACGCACGACAAATATTTTTTATGGAGAATATAACCAGCTCCACTGATATTTATACGCAGTCATCCCAGCCTGACATCCACTGTTAGACACTTCATTCCGAATTTTGAACATTTTAAGCTGTTTACTGATGTGGCCTCATCCGTTATTTGCTAATATAGCGCCTGTGACTACTAAAACTTGGGTAATCTGAAACGCTGGAATTTGAAGTTTGATATCATCTGTTTAGCTTTGTATAATAATCTATTCCAGAGATTTGTCCGTGGCTCCAACGGTGACAGTGGAAATGTTCTCTGTAAACAGCATTTCATCTTGTATGTATATTGCCATGCTGAATTTACCTGTTTAGTTGACTGGCTGATATTAACCACCTCTTGTTCTTCATGCAGCAAAGGCACTCAGCAACTTTGTGTTAGCGATCAAAGTCAATGATTCGAATCCGGCAGTGCTGTCTTTATTTATTTATCGACCGCGGCGTGGCGTAAATAGCCAGATAGATACATGGGCAAGTGCTGTGAAGCAAATACTATTCGCGATAAAAAATCTCTTTGGCCTTGTGTGTAACTACCCTTGTGACAGTAAATCTATGTGTATTCGTTTTCAGCTCTTTGTATTTTTCGCCTCCTTTCTTTGGAACTCAGTAGGCCTAATTTTGGAACGGGGCACTTCCTCAGCAGATTATTTATTCAAACGATTATCGAAATTCTGCTAAATTAAAATGTATATTATTCAGATAAACCCGCAATGCAATTTCCTGTTCCGCATGCAATTAATAAACATCGGCCTCATTATTCTATACATTTGTGCGAATGGCAAAAATCTTTAGTAGATATTCACTGAAACAAATCTGGCACTATTACGCCCATCATCGTCATCGCTGGAGGCCTCATGAGCCAATCATTGCCTCGTCACCCCCTCATACATAGCTTCATCGAGCAGAGAAGTACAATGGGTGTTACCGCCAATATTCCCTGTCCAGAGTGAGAAAGTGAGTCGTTGTCCTTCATGTTGTACGCTATGAAATGTGCCACGTTACGTACACTCAGACAATGTCATCGATCTTACCATTGCTAAATTGGGTATATGCAGCACGGCGTGCCACCTCTCTTTCTTTGGACGTCTTTTGAAAATGGTACGAAGCTCATTATTGTTCTTTCTTCTGAGACGCTTTAGAACGATGCTTTATAAAACCCGCGTTTCTCCCCTACACGACCGCTCCTTCTCTCATTATGTATGGTTAAATTTATAAGCAAATGGCTTCAATAATGGTGTATTGTGTATTTAGTTTCGGATTTGATAATGAAGGACATAGCGCAAATGCCGCAACAGGAACAATAGGAGGCAAATCAAACAACGATAACGATGTTCTGAACATATTACCTTCGATAAGATCATGAACAAAACATGCAGATAGTGTCGGTGGAAATAAACTGCGCTGGAGATGACCATATCGTAAAATATCGGGCGATGATGCAACTATCACCGTCCGCAGGAAACTGTCACTCCTGAAATCGTCGGCAGTCCGCGACCGTGAAGCAATGCCATCGAACACCGGATCGCAGAGTCGCCTTATGAATCACGATCGACATTGCGTTGCTCTACCCAGAAATGGCGGCCACAAACGTATTGAACTGCCGCAGCGCACGCTCACTCAGTGTCCCCAGATAAATTGTCGGGTAAGCCATTCTTTCTTCTCGTCTTGTGTTGTGTTCAATCATATCGAATAATCAGCGCAATATCACACCCCCTACCGCTTGTATATTATCTTAGATTTATTAACCCTGACCAATACTAAACCATATCGATAGATGGAAAATCTTCAATATATTTCACAAATGTGAGCAAATACGGACACTGATGATACAAGCATAACCCTCAGCGAACTTAGAATCGAAGCAGTTTAATCTGCCATCCGGCGGAAAACTAACGCAATAAAGCGCGAACGGATACAATTGTTTAAAACTGGCAAACCGCTATCAGAAGACAAACAATGAAGTATAATACATCATCCTGATACAAGTAAATATTATTAGATGCCAATAAATCTGTTAAATAATAAAAGCATCCTAAAGAATGACAATCATGTTTGTGTCCGCAAACAAGAGTGGATATGTTTACTTGTACGGCAAGAAACTTAGCATTTTTGTATCGAATATTGTATAACTATGACAAACATATTACCATCGAATAGTATAAATATAGACAATCTGTTTACGTATGTCAAAGTACTGCAATTTGCGAACTATGAACACAGAGGTAGGTGAAATTCTGAAAAAACTATACTAGAATAAACTTTAGTATGCCATAAAAATTAGATGATGGCCGACAACCCATACCGGCATTCTGCCTGGGACGACGTTAGTCTGTTTACCATTTTATTGGTTTTTACCCGATCTTACGGCAAAAGTTATACGTCAATCCTTTGTAGGTTTAATAAATCAACAGAACAAAGAAACAATACCGCAGTTAACCAGAGAAACTGCTCAAATGGCTCTCTTTCATAAACCAATTTTACGAATCAAACTAAAAAACAAAAAGGAGACACACTCAAAACTTTCACCTATATAAACATAATAATTCGATATTTCTCAACGTCAAACAACTGCTACAAATGTATGACCAAAACGCCAATATTGAATCCTCCAAATCTCGCTGCCTAGAAGCCATATATCAAAGTAGGGCTCATTACTATTCTATAGGTGACTGGATAAATATTTTTAGGTAGTACTAAGCGTCAGAGCATACAAACGGAACTGCTAATCATTTTATGGCCATAAATGAACTACATATCATCAATTGGCAAGTGATACTCGACTGATAGAATTGACCGGCATCTTATGAAGAACAATCTCCACAGCCAGGCTATACTTCCCTTTATCACAGCAGCAGAAAATGTTCACTAGGTAGCCTGGCCCCCAGGCCAGATTCAATCTGAATGCGAAGATTACGTATAGATAGAGTGAACGTGCGCGATACTCCCTTGATACATGTTAATCGCATACGCCAGCAAGCATTTTGACTCGCTCGATGCAACAAAACTGTAGACAAAGGAATTATCCCTAGAGCTAAATTGTGACATTTGGATTTCATTACTTTAATAATTTGTTGTCATCATATACATTTGCTGTGTGGCATGACTGGCAAACCGCTCATGATATATATGGCCGCAGTGCTTCCTTCATGAACATGTCATGATATTCTTTAGTTGGGACACAATCACGATTTCACCTAATACTGCGACACCAGAGATTGTACCAATCTGTCCTTAGAACGACCACCAGCGGCAGTTTATACCGTGTAAATGAATAAACGCATTTTAGAATTTCGCAAACGAAGAACAAATACAGTATACAATTCAATTTCAGGCTGTCTGTACATTCTTGTGTACCAACAAGCTCAACAAACATTCTATTCAGGTAAATTCTATATTTACTGACAACAAAGAGGTGTTGAGTCGCGGAACGCGAGGTGACATACGTTAATGTAGATTTTCTTCTGACTGCGTCGAAACAAACAAGCTGGATTTCGCTGCGCAGCACTGGAACAAAGAAATTGCGGGGACGATGGAAGAGCTACTTAGCCAGTTAATCGTTTCTGGCGTGGAAATTGTGTATGAGTAAAGACAATGCGAAGTATTCTATTTGGCGGTTCAGGCCGGTTCGGACCGGTTTGTTCGTTTAATTCGTTATTTGTTTGCGGGCTAGACTAATAAAGTACGTGACCTGAACCGGAACCGAACCGATGAAATTTCGGTTCATTTTACTCTGCCAGCAGAACGCCGTTGAAATGCGATTGTTGTCGACGTCGATGTGATCCCTACCCCTTTCGCGTTCAGCTGTTCTACTCTTCCTGACGATGTCTGATATCTTGAGCGGCGTCGCTGAGTACCGGGCTCGACGCATATGAAACTTCGCGTGAATAATGTGACAATGACAATTCAGCGTGGACTGCAGAAGTATACGCTGAAGCCCTGATTCGCTACGATGAGATTTCGCTCAGATTTTCGTCGCGATGCCACTCGGCCACAAAGTGTGGATCGTAGCTGGATAGTCGATGTTGACTACTGAAAATCGCAGGCTGGAAATCAGGATTATGAGCATGGCAAGTCGGTGTTGGTCCCTTTGGCAACAATGATCAACGTCTCCTTGTATCTACTGTTTCAGGCCTGCTTACCAACCTTCGAAGTTTAAGTCTTTGAGGAACCTACTTGCCGCTTCTTATCGCAGCCTTTCAGATAGCGCTTTATTTAGTCTACTGGACCGTGTGCGTCAAGAGGAGGCTTGAGACGACGAAGCAGAAGGCGGCGTTCAGGCAATCGGGCAACCGTTGCCCAGACGTAGTCCACGAATACACAACGACGGTTTTCGTTCATGTAGACAAGTAAATAAATCTGATGACCCGCAAGCCATCAATTCAACCAAGTACTTCCACCCAGCTGGCGTCCACTGCGACGCCCATCAGATTGCTCAGGGCGAACCAGCTCGGCGAAAACAACCTTCAACCTGCTCTCGACAATTTTACACGGCTAATTCGCGGCGATTAACGGAACGACTCACGCGAGTCTACGTCACAACCTCTCACAAACGGAGATTACACCGCAATCACGAAGACGAGGATTCGTATATGTATATATATATATATATATATATATATATATATATATATATATATGTATATGCTGTTTATTTATTTGTTCTGCGAAAGACAGGCGCTGTATCGGACAACGGCTCGCCAGCAAATAACTTTCATGCTGTCTTTTTTAGGGCAGCTCCTTCCATGTCATACGGCATCCCGGATAACTCGCCAACAAATGAGCTCACGTACTCACGTAGCGGCAAAGGGTATCCGGTCCAAATTTACCATTCGAAAACAATAGACCATTTGCTGTCTACCTTGTCAAGATACAAAGTTGTGCCCGCGCGCATTGCTGGCCTCAGCGGTAGTAAAGTTTCTGGCAAATACTGCAAATTCATCAACTCTTTGGTGCTACTCGATCTATACAAGGCATAAGCAATGACAACGTGAGGCTACCAATCTACGTTCACTGAGTAAGGCGCAGCAATGTCTATTAGTGTCATTGTTATTACCCTCGAAGGCTTGGCGGCGGCGGCCAATTCGCATGCTTTCACCATGATAATGGTGCTGCTCCAATCATTCTAGCAATAACGCTACTAAGTACTTCTGTTTGTCTGCGTCGTGACCTTTCTCTGATAATGATGTCAAAAACCGTAACGGGAGCACATTCTTTCTTTATACATCATCTTCTGAGTATATAACGCGTTATGGTCTTCACGGAAGGCATCTGGCCATCGTTGGCAGCTCTGTCGTTTCGTATTACCTGAATCGTTATTCTGTTATTTTCTGCGGCCGTACGCAGATTTTGGAGTCCTTCCTGCGCTGCGCTTGAGTGCTTGCGGCTGCCCCCTTACTGGCGGATGGGATCGGGTACCGGATTATCTCAGTCACCACCTCTGACCTGTTGACATCTTGGGCGTCTGTGAAGGCCTCTAGTGGTAGTGCTGCCTTGCTCGTCCCGATTCACGCTGTATGCACATTTTAAATCACTTTTTTAATTTTTGGTTAGTGACATCTCCGCGAAATTGGGGTGATCGCTATACGTCTGGACCACGTTTCACTTCTGTTGCTTCCTGAGTTTGTTGTTTGTCCGTCAGATCCAGGCGCAATCACGGCAGACTGTTCGCGTAGCCCAGCGCCTTCATGTTCATTGAAGTCATTGCCGTGCTTCATCCGTAAAGTTCTTTGCCCCAATGTGGGTCTTCCTGTAGCCCCAACTGAGGTTAAAGATGCGAAGTATAGCACGTCTTTCGTCTTTTTCTCTGTGCGTGAACGATGTGCCGTTCCAGAAATCCGAATATTTTCGTTTTCCTGTTTGTCCCAACAATGGGCTGACATAGTATGATGATCTTCTTTTTCGATCTCTGTTCTGTGCGACTTCAACTCAGAGAAATGGCAGCCGAATCTTTTTTCCCGCAACTGTAGCCGCTGCCAGACGCGGGTGTTGGCGTAATGCTTGTGCGGTAAATCGTTCGCATCACTGGAACGGCCCTGCAACGTACCTCGATAGAAATGACAAGTAGCCTGGGCTGCGGAGAAACGAGAATCGCTGAGAAGGCGAGTGAACGTGAGGAGGATTTGGAAGCATTCAATGGTGCTACCAATCGAAAAGCCGGAGTGAAAATCCTGATCTGCGTAACTGAGCCCATCTCGTTAACGCAGCAATGTTCGCCAAACTCATGGAACGTATGGTCCCTCGACCTTCTTTGCTGAGCAGACACCCAAGCCTTCCGCCTTGCCCAACCGCTCGGCTCTTTACAGAGCTTGTTCCGCCTTCAGGATGTCCAGACAGACATGAGCCACTGGCACGGAACACAGGACCGATGTAACGATCGATGTTGGCATTTGTCCGTATACATGCTCAATCAGAGGGCGATAAATTGGGAGTACGGCAGCACTCAACTTCATTAAATCGGTGAACGTACTCCATTCGCCTGAAGAATTTACTAGCACCGGCGAGAACGATCCTTTCTGAGACAATCTATCACTTCATAACCCAACATAGCTATGTAGATTTGCGGCTATCACAAGATCCCAAGCCTACGATTCACTGTATCGCAGTGACTGTGACGATCTGGACACCCACGGAACTAACGACACCTTGCAGAGCGGACTCGATGCTGTTGTCTCAACGGGTGGAAATCTTAGGCATCCTCAGAAAAGACCGCATTATGTAATTGGCCTCGAAAATCAGCGGACGTTAAGAATAGGATCGTTCCTGCTCGCTAGATGAGCGTATCAGCCCTCGGAAGACCATCAAGCATCCTCGAATCGACCTGAACACCGGCATATCAATGCGGCAAACGGTGCCGCACGACGAAATCATCAGACGAATCTGCTCAGTACAAGGCGGGCATCAGGCGAAGGCGGCGTCAGATGAATGGAAGCATATTCGTAGATAATGTTATGGCATTTCTGTAAACAACAAAACGCCGATGGTCAATACCGGGAGCAAACAATCATGCCATGAGTGATCACGGGTCACCGCGATTCCTTCCCCTGAGCAAACATGAGCAATAGCAACTCACTCCATCTGAAGCTGTATTCATCATGAACAACATGAAACATCTCGGGAAGAAGTACGTTGAATAACGTAACGCCCACATCGACATGCGCATTCGTTACTCCTGAATCACCGTGGATCTGGCAGACCTGTGGTGTAACCCGCATTCAGGCAGGCTGGACGCAGATGTCAATGCTGGAGGAACCTCGAAGATCTGGCAACCATACGGACGCGTACCAGTATAGCGTGATATGTGCTGCGTAGTCATGCGAACTGCAGGGACACAATCAGACTTCTTCAAGGGTAACTGTCAGGGTGGGGAATATCGCATTTCCCTGGCGCTCGGAGACTGTCGGGGACATGCGAATCAGAGCGAGCAACGCCGCAAATTCATCCGCATCTTCGCGGATTCAACCGGACTTCTTCAGGATGCGGGAAGATCCCTGGCAGCCAGCTGGTGATCAATTGATCGGTGAACCTCGACAACACAGATAATACAGATAATCCTGGGTTCCCGCGCATCGAGGGCAACGAGAAATACGCGCTCTGGCTCGCGCGTCTCTTCTGTCTCTCCTCCGCGAGTCTGGGCGATGGATTCCGCCAATGCAAACCAGCTGACACACTGGCCTCCGATAGATGCGAAATCATTAGCCCGGAAATGGGCTGATATGACGGAGGCAACGGCACTGTCGAAGCTCAGTGTGAAATATCTCCCAGACGCAGACAATTCCTCGGGTCTCGGCCGAAGAAGGGCCATTCTAACGAAGGCCACAAACAGAGCACAGCATGTGAACCAACCGCCGCCGAAACCAAGACCCGATGCAATTCTCGACATTGAGAGGCCGATATCATCTGGGACTGTCCCCGGACTAGAGCATGCAGAAGAGAGCACGAGCCGACGAATCGCGCTAGAGGAAGGACTCCGCCGCCGAATTTGTGACGAATCAGAAATGATACTAAAACTCGCTGCTTAAGTTCATCTTCGGGCGGGCATCGACTGCTGAGTTTTGTTTTGTTGGTCTTGTCCTTCCCCACGGCCTCTTAGAGTGTTCAAATCCCTTCCTTCTATTGTGTACCGGCGTCAGCCGGAAGCGACGCCTATTCCTTTACGCACTGTGGTCAATAAGCACCCTATCGCTGGCAAAACATTTTGTCTGCCTCGGCGTGCTTCATTTTGTTGTTGTCTCGACTGTTCAGAAAGCCAGTTGGGTGGATTTTGTTGCGCGATTTAATTGCCACAACCACCGAGCGTATTAGGTATGACGTTCCACACTTTCCGCGGGCGTGCAGGCGGAGTGGATGCGGTGTCTGTGGGACAGGTTCAACGTGGGTAGTCCAGCTTATGCGGCAATCCTCTATGAAGGCTACGGGCCTGAGTACTAAACGGCTGGGAAAACTGGTGTGGCGATACTGTGCCAACGATATTAGAGCTACGTCATCCATCGCTAAATCGGGTAATCGGTTGTTATGCGGCGAACCGAACCAACAGCTGGGCAAATCAGGCGATACCGGGGATTCTGTTAACGCGTTGCGGCCCACATTCTGTTTGACCGCGTAATGGGCATTGTTTATTCACCGGGCTCGTATCAAGTGACTACGTATTTGAACATTCGCCGTTTATCATCGACCGCGGACATCACCTGAACGACCGCAACCTCATCACCGATCCAGTGGATCTATCGTACCCAGGTGCCGCTTTGGGTCTGTTCACTGTGCATCTTTAGACGCGCGGCATTCGCGACACTCGGATTTCGCAGATGTGCTCGTTCACGACCATATTCGCGATGAACAACGATGAGCCCCCAGACTGCGAATGGCGTTACGGTGATATATCGTATGGGCTTCTGAACGCAACCAGACAGATAAAATTACGTGGTCAGCCGATGCGTAACTAACAGGAACTTTTTGAATTTATCGAACCCTTTGCCATCGAACTTCTGGCTCCGAACGTGACACCTGTGAGTGGCTCAGTCGTCGCCTGACATCGGGGTTACTTGCATTTGTGATCAATTCGCACAATTTTTCTCACTACACTACTTGGGCGATCTCTATGTGCGCAAAGTGAAGGTAAGTTAAACATACGCAGCCAATTCATTGCCAAAACTCTATCAATGCACATGTGTCGCTCGGCTTGCCCCCGTGCTAATCTGTTACTTCTCGGCGCCCATCCATTGTTGTAACTGTTTCTGAAACTGGTGGTACTCGATATGCCCCTCGACGACATCATGCGTGCAACAGCGCTATGACACTATTCTAATCTTGCCAACTCTCTTCGTGTATCATCGGTCTCCATTAATACTTCGGTGGTGGCAGGCATAGCTGCGAAGCCAGAGCATTATCCGTCGTTCGTGGTTTCGTTTTTTCAGTTTGGCTCGGCTAACGCCGACGTGGTGGTCTTCTCAAACGGCTCGCTCCCCTCGAGGAGCGCGTGAACGTTTCTGGGCGGTCGTGGCGGCGCCCTCGGTGATTGGCGGGATGACGAGGACTCGGCAAAGCTTCGCTCCGAAGCGAGGTGTTCGCGCAGCGCAGATGCGCGCGCGTCCTTCTCGGACTCATTCAGACGGCGCAACCATTTCGCGGGGCTACGTTTCGCGACGCTAGATGCTGGCAAAGCCGTCGATATGAACGGGCGCTGTAGCCTTGGGTGCCGCTTCCCGGAGCGAATCACCGTCTGTACAGCGCAACCTGTTCGATCCGTGTTGATGTATTTCGAGAATGGCTATACGTTGCTCGGCACTATGGCAATGCAGAATGGCCCTACCGCTGAAAACGTGACTTTTTGCACGTGGAACATTTACAAAGAACCGTATCTGGAGTACGGCATATAATTCAAAGGCAAATACCGGCATATCGACCAGCTTCGACCATCTGACAACCCCGCTGCGTTTTGTATGACGTCACGAGCACTTCCCAGGTAATCGGCCATTGACGGCAATAAACTCATGAAGGTTTAATTAATTACGAGAATATATATCAAAATAAAAATGAATTTATATATCATTTTAGCGGCTAAACGCAAAACAAGTACTTCCGATTTCGACCAGTTAATCCCTTTAAGCTGAAATATTTCTACAAAATATTTTACAGCTTGGCTATATACTAGAGAATCTGAAAAAATAATATCCTAGAATGATAGCTCCCGTTTAAATGGCGCTCCTTGTTCAGATTTATCATCTTCATCTAGAGAAGGCAACCCGCAAATATCCTTATACTACATTATTAGTAGTCCCTGATCACTATTATCATGTACAGTCACCGACTCTCTCAACAAAGGTACTGAGCTGAGCAAGCACGCCGATCACAACCTTCTTTTCTTTCGCTTCACTGATATATATAAGACTAGGCTCAATCGAAAAACGGCTCGCCAATTGCCTCAAATTGGAGTTTTGGCACACTTGCCCATAAATGACAACCAAGGCAGGACTCACTTAGTGACACAAAAATTAAATAAAGACAATTAGCTCCAACGAGTCTGTATGTGCATTACAATCGCCTTGTGAATCAGCAAAGAATATAAATATGAATTATCGTAAAAATAAACTGCTAGTCCCTACGCTCACATGTGGATGATCTGATACAACTTTCAAATCCAAATCGCGGCGGAAGTATTTTAGACTACAACGCAGACTATCACTTACTCCATGCACTATTACTATAAAAAACATGGCAAAAAATCGGTGAGCGCAACCCTCCTCGGTATGCGTATTCTGTCTGATTTGTACATGAGACACCTCGCATCCCGCACGCCGTGGCAAATATTTCAGTGCTTGCTCAACATAGTCATCCGTCATCAATTTGAGCTGGGCCTATTTATTGCCCCAATATGCAATATCAAACCTGCACATCCTAGTAAAGGTATGCGAGGCAGCTGTGGCATCACAGAGGGCAGGAAACGGACCGCGGAGTGCACGCTGAGAGCAGGCAGGGTCTACGACGCG